>VKHH01006459.1:0-19117 GCA_015144975.1 Epipyxis sp. PR26KG
AAAAATAAAAAATAATAAAAAATAAAAATAAAAAATAAAAATAATAATAATAGTTGGGGGATAAAATGATAATAGTTCGTAATAATAATAATAATAATAATAATAAAACTTATCAACCGAAAAATGGAGAAATATCATAATAATAATAAAATAGTTTGATTATGAAATAATGATAAAGAATATAATTAATTGTATAAATGCAGATTCATGATTATTATGATTTGTGTAATAATAAAGTAACTTACTTTTCTAGTATCTGCTGGATCGATGATACCATCGTCCCATATCCTTGCTGTCGAATATAAAGCATGACTTTCTTTCTCATATTTATCTAAAATTGGCTGTTTAAATGCTTTTTCTTCATTTTCTGACCATGTTTTATTCATTGCTTCTATATTATCTCTTTGAATTGTTGCCAGAACATTTGCTGCCTGTTCACCACCCATCACAGAAGTCTTAGCATTAGGCCATAAATATAAGAAATTAGGAGAATATGCTCTGCCACACATGCCATAGTTTCCTGCTCCATAACTACCTCCTATAATCGATTAATCGATGATAATAAAATAGTGAATAATGTAAGATTTGAAAGCGATAAATAGTAACATTTTGGTATAATAAAATAAAAATGGAGAAATTCTTGTCACTTTATCTATCAAAGAAATTATATAAATTGTCTTACATATTGAAAACAAAACAATTAAAACATTTTTTAAATATTATAATTATTATGGAATATATTTTATAAATATATTATTATATAAAAAAGATAAATACAGAATTAGTCAGAAATCATCAATGATAATATTATTTTGAACTAATATTTAAGTTTAGAAATATGTACCATCGTATCATAATACTAACCAACAACTACTGTGATCTTAGGGACTTTGGCACATGCTACAGCTGTCACTAATTTAGCACCGTTCTTTGCTATTCCTTCATTCTCATACTTCTTTCCAATCATAAAACCAGTAATATTTTGAAGAAATAATAATGGAACATTTCTTTGACAACATAACTCAATAAAATGAGCAGCCTAAAATTAGAGAGCATTAGTTATGAGAAGGTGGGTTAAATAATAACAATAATTATAATCATAAAAATTATAAAGATAATTGCATGTTGTATCTTCTTGTTTAGCCATAAAATGGAGAAATATCATAATAATGATAATTAATATAATTAATTGTATAAAAATGTTGAAGTATAATTATTATTTATTAACACATATTTTATGAGTATTATGCTAGTAATAACTATGATAAATGACAAGAGAGATTATTTGTATTTTGTTCAGAATTCGAAAATGCCACACAAAGCATTGGGAAATATTATATAAAATGATAAATTATACAATAATAATATTGAATATGGAATTTTGACAAGAGTATTAATTAAAATACAAATATATGCTATGCTATATGTTAGTTATGATTGTCATAAAAATTATCATATTCATAAATTAAACAGTTTTTTTAAAGAAATTGTTTTTGTTCGCATCGAATAAAATAAATAATAATATTATTACTAAGATTATTATATAATATATACATTATTTATAAAAAAGAGAAAATAATAAAAGAAAGATGATAATAATAATAGTTTGTGTAAAATAATAATTTATAATCATCATCAGTAAATGGCCTAATCGGATATGAAACAAATTGTTAGTTTCGGGCTCTGATCTAGACTAATAAGATTTCCCAATCAGCTGCAATCTGATTCTCAAATAATAAATCTGCATCAAACAGCAATCCCTAATCACTAATTGGAATGACAAGTGTGAAGACACGAAAAACAATCCTTGATCAGGGTGTTGGGTACAAATTCAATCATGTTAACCGCACAGTCACGTTCTATACAGAAGTACTTCCACCAGGGTACTATTAGCTGAGTTATGGTACAACGAACTCAACAATGGTTATTACGGAAAAAGCAATTAAAGAACGTGACAGTCCGGTTAACACGATTGGGTGCAATAATATTTTTTTATAATATTCAGTTTGTTTAAGAAATAGTTTTTGCTGGTATAGAATAAAATGAGCAATAATATTATAATAATTATTATGTAATATATTCATTATATATAAAAAAGAGATAATAATAAAATAATAGGCTGTAATAATAATAAATAGTGACCATCATCAGTGAGCGAGATGTCTTGTTTGGCTCCATCACCTCAGCCAGGTCATCTCCTTACAGGTGGGAGCCAACATAATTATAAAATTATTTTATTTGACAATAACAAAAATAATTGAAGATTAATGATAATTTGTAAGAATACATAATAATAAATAAACAAAAACAAACTATTTTGCGAATTTATATTTTAATTGAATATTTATTTATAAAATTAAATAAACTCATTTGAATATTAATAATGATCATAATTGTGATATTATATTGCAGAATAGCTAATTCATTTATGATATAAAACCCTCGAAAAATTCTTAAAAATTAGAAAATACTTAAAGTATTACTATAAATATAAGTAAACTAACCTTCAATGATGATTCTGAGTATAATATTCCATTATTAGCCACGACTCCGACTTGCATTCCATATAATTCCATAAAACCAGTCACAATCGTTGGTGCATACAAAGCTTTGAACTCATGAAAACGACTACCATCTGCTATTCTAGCTATGATCTGATAAGATATAAGAATTAAGTGCAATTATTACGATTAATTTATTAAAATAATTATGATCAAACAACTTACTTTTCTGACATCAAATGACTTTTTACTATCCACTGGAATAATAGCTTTCATTTCCTCAACAGGAAATAATGGTTCACGGATTTTACTCAAGTTTGTTAATTTCTATAAAAACCAATAATTATGATGTAATCAATGCAATGTGATAAAATAATTTTAACTTGTTTGAAATGAAATAATACTCTTGATTTTCTAATCAAATATGATTTATAATTATTACCTTGGAAGAAGTTTCTTTCCAATTTATGTTCTTAATAATTGATCTTGCAATACTTAGAGCATGTTCATCATTTAATGCATAATGATCTGTTACGCCTGATATTCTATTGAAATAGTAAAATTTGTGATAAAAATTACTTCTAATTTGTAAAAAAAAAGTTATGATGATTTTTGAAAAGTTTATTGAAAAATACGAATGAAATAGTAAGAAAATTAAAATAGAAACAATTGAAATGACAAATCACAACTCACTTGCAATGAATATCAGCACCACCTAAATCTTCAGCGGAAACAACTTCACCAGTTGCAGCTTTTACTAAAGGGGGTCCACCCAAAAATATTGTACCATTTCCTATCATCAGAATGTAAATGTCTCATTAAATTAAAGTAATTATTATGTGCAATGTAATAATTTTCTTATATCACTGCTCCTAGAAATTCTTACCTTTCACAATTACTGTTTCATCGGACATTGCTGGAACATATGCACCACCAGCTGTACATGAACCCATAACTACGGCGATTTGTGGGATTCCAGCAGCAGACATATTAGCTTGATTATAAAATATGCGGCCAAAATGGTCACGATCTGGAAAAACTTCATCCTGCATTGGAAGGTATGCACCTCCACTATCGACTAAATAAACACATGGTAATCTATTCTGAGCTGCTATTTCTTGAGCTCTTAAATGCTTCTTTACTGTGATTGGATAATACGTCCCTCCTTTTACTGTTGCATCATTTGCAATAATAAGACATTCTACACCATGAATACTTCCAATACCAGCGACAACACCTCCAGAAGCAACATCACCACCATACATACCATAACCAGCTAGTGAACATATTTCTAAAAATGGCATGCCTGGGTCAACTAAGGTATCAATCCTTTCTCTTGCAAGAAGCTTCCCACGAGATTTATGTTTTATTTTAGCTTTCTCTCCCCCACCTTCATATGCTTTATGTAAAGCTTTTCGATAATCACTGATGATTAGATCCATACTTGCTCTGTTCGATTCGTAATCTTTTCCCTTTGTTAGTTCACCATCAAGAATTGTACCCCAATTAGCATCTTGATGGTTACTTATATTGTTCAACATTCGAATATTTCCAACAGCAAAATACTTTGCATTATGTTGGACTTTTCGTGTTGGAATAACAGATAATGCTCCTGAACATGCTCTTTTCATTGTTGTTATTAACATTGTGTATTTTTGTTTTTATTTTTAATTATTTTTGTCACTTAATAAAAGGATGTAAATACCAAATTACTACGGCAATAATGTGTAGTACATACTGAAGTGTAGATATCTGAAGGTTGACAATTTTGAAGAAATAGAACTTCAACTTTCTTTTCGTTGGTTGACATTTAATTGAGTAATGAACAACAGATGCCGCTACTGAAAAGAAACAACGGGAAACGATTATATCACAACTATCCCGGTATCGTATCACAAGAATTTACGAAGAATAATTTACCCATCCCAGCATCAACTTTTCAATTGAGAAAGTCAAGATTAACGTTGGAGGGGTTCATATTTCTTGTTTGATTTTTAATTGGATTTACAATTCCATAAATTAAGAAATAATAACTATTACATATCCAGATATTACATCATTATATCATTATTATTGTATTATTGTTACACAATTAATATAAATTTAATATGTTGCCTTTTGATGCAAGAGATCTGAAGCCACCTCATGCCAAATCTAGATTTTTGAGTTCAATGAGTCCTATGGGTATTGGTGGAATAAGTTTAGGTTTTGACGGACATCCCACGAATAACAATAGCACAAACACAGGGAATTCTGGAAAATTTCCAGATTATTTAAGAAGATTGTGTGATTTTAGACAAATGGATTTTGAAGCAACTTTTGATCAATTGCTTACATTAATATCTTTAGAACCACATAGAGTGTAAGTTAGTTTTTAATTAATATTTTTCGAAGCATTTTGATTACTTATTTATTATATGTTTATTTTCTCAATAGATACACCTCTTTTTACTACCGAAAACGTAAGAGCATTTCAAATGAGTATTGTTCCTTTTTAACTATTTTTACCCTTAATTTTATTGGTAGAAACTAAAAATCAATGGGCGCGTGATGATCCAGCTTTTGTTGTTATTGAAGCAGGATTCGTTGCGGTAATTTCTGTTTCAGTTTTTGTATTGTAAAACATTTATGTTGATGATATTTTGGTAGGTATCTTCATTAGCTTATGCCATTGCATTTCGCCATCCCAGTTTTTGGGGATATCTTTGGAGTGTAATATATTGTTTATTAGTAGACTGGCTTTTGATTGGGTTTGCAATAGCATCAATATGCAGGTGCCATTAAAGATCAATTACTTCTTTCATTTGTCATTATTTAATTATTCACTTCTTTATTTTTTAGTCATTTAGCGAATAAATATATGCGACAATATCATTCACATAGTGTTGAACAAGAAGTAGAATGGCTGTATGCATTTGATGTGCATGCAAACGCATTCTTTTGTAGTTTCTTAATAACATATGTTTTGCAGGTAGTTTACTCTTCTCATATTTAAGTAATTTATGTTAGTTTATTCATCCAGGACCGCTTATGTTTGATTAAAATAATTTATTACAGTACTTTTTCCTGCCTTTCTTGCTTGGAAAGGCTGTCATCTCATGTATATTATCGAATACTCTTTATGCACTTGCCACAGTCTGGTATGCATATATAACCCATTTGGGTTATAGAGGTAAGCAATAGTGACCATTAATTTTTTCTATTATATTAATAACATCATTTGTTTTATAGCCTTACCATTTTTGGGAAATACTCAAGTTTTCTTATGGTATCCGGTTGTCACCATTTCAGTAACATGGTTATTTTCAATTGTTCTAGTGTTGTTAGGTCTAAGATTTAATTGCACGCGAATTGTTATGGCGTTCCATTTTGGATAAATGAATTTTGTACTTTCAGAATTTTATCTTGCTCCATTTTTTTTTGAATTAATTAATATGTTTGTGTTCTTATTTTACTCATAACCTTAAAAATAAAATTATATCAAACTAAAACGGTACTAAGGCAATGATAATCGTTCGCTTGTATGCCCTATTTGTTCAAGATCCTTATACTTTAATATGATTATGATGATTTCTTGGCGATTATTGTAGATGCTGGGATGATACTAACTTTAAAATAGAAAAATCACTTCTCAACTAAAACTGAAAATTGATCTTTTGCTGCACCACAGACTGGACACATAAATGTTGCTTGATCTTTAAAGCGAGTTCCTACATTTACATAAATACACATAATATACCGCTTCAGATTGATGAAAATAGAACAATTGACGTTTTCATTTTTTTTAAAAATATTATAATTATAAACCTGGTGGAAGACGCTTCTTGAAACCTTTTTCTTCATCATATACATATGCACAACTAATTTCACAAAATAATACAGTCAAATACATTATAGTACTCTATTTTCTATTTTGTTATGTTGATATTTGTAGCGATAGGTTCAGGGTAAATTAAATACTAGGCATAATACTGTACAGTACCTTCCACAAGAATATTTCAAGTATGGACCTTTCTCATCTTGTTTTTTCTGAGTACTATCAGTATTCTTTGATTCAGCTTGCAATATTAATCCGTACTGATTACATTTGTTTTGTTTTATTTTTAAAATGAATGAGTTGGAACTAATTATTAAACCAGTACATATACAACTGGCGCAATATAGTAAGAATAATACAGCTAATTTGAATTGCATCGAAGAAATTATTTGAATGAATGAGGCGTTCTTGTGTGATTCAATTATTAAAAATAAGTTTGGGTAAAACCGGTGTTCAATTTTTGTGTTACTAACTTCTAACTTAGAATCCTAAATCTTACGATTCTGGGATTGATACTTGGGATGAACAGAATCGCTGTATTTAATGTTTATAGTATATACAATCTTACCTGCTGGTAATTTCCGGATCAACTTCTTCAACATCTATCACAGATAGTTTCCAGATTATTATCAAGATACCATTAATTGTCAATCTCAGAAATATTGTAGCTATGTTCTGGAACCAATGATTTAAAATATGCAATGGTAATATCTAAAATCTCCAACCAACGAGACAATCTCATGATTGTGATGGACATCTATTTTCAAGCGAAAAACTGTCTAACATTTAATTAAGTTGAGCCAACAATGTAAACTTTGTATACGATTTTGTATGAAAATTATTTCATATTGTATATGAACGTGTTGCTTTTGAAACAGCAAACGTTTTCTATAATCAATTACTGAAAATTTCACAATTATGTGCTGTACCATATAATACATACTTGTATATCTACATGTAAACTTTCAAAATTTTAAGAAGATATTCACAATTAAAATTACAGTTAGATAACAATAGAAGGTTTACTATTCAAACGTGGCAAATAAATAAAACTATCAGTACCATATCCCTCCATCGACATTATTACCATATCACCACCAAAGCATCTTGCGAAACTTCTTGATATAGGTAATCCATAACCAAGACCAGCCAATGGCGATGAAATATCAAAGTCTTTCAGCTCATTCGAAGAATCGACACCAAGCATTTTTTCAAGTATAGATGGATCTGCTGTTGTAAATAAATAACTCCATATTTTATGCATATCCGATCGTTTGATACCTCCACCTTCATCAGATACTTTAATAACAACCTGTGAGACAAACGTAACATTATCATAAATCAGAATAATAATAAAAAATAATATAAATTAACTAATTGTAGAAAGGATATCAAATCATAAAAATATTAGAAGAAGAGAAACATACATCTTCATTTTCTTCTCCATCAGCAATCACAATTCGTATGGGTGGCATCTTGTCAATACCATGTTTTTCGACAGTTGCTCGCATGCTATTCTTCAATAATTCAAGTAATATGTAACTTATATGACTTGGTTTGTATGGAAACGTTAAGTCCGTTCTTCCATGTATTGTAACTTCAGGTGCATCACCATGAGCTCGTGAGCACATATATGCAGCATTACTTATTGCTTGCTTTGCTATTTCATATGGTGAAGCTTTAAGGGACAATAATCCAATCATATTTGGTCCAGTTGGTGGCTTTTTCAACGCTAAATATTGACCAACCAACTATAATACACAAACAAAAGAAGTTTGTGTTAACAAAATTATTTTAATAAAACAATAATAATTACAAAAGAGTTATTAGTAAAGTGTTCATCAGTACCAGTCTGATGCCAATTCTGCAAGCATAAAAATGATCCAATCTTTTTTGTAAATCTTCCAATTCTGCAAATCTTGCAACATCTTGTTTCAACATAATACGAATTTCATGAGCACCTTTTGCCATATTAATCAATGTTGATGAATGTCTATCATACAATGAACTTATCATTTTAGCGAATATTGCTTCTTTTTCAATTGTGCTAGGTGCTGCGACACTTCTTACTTGGTCAAATGACGCTTTATACCAATGGCAAACATTGCGCACATGCTCTAAACACAATCATGCAAAGGTGTATATAACTAAAGTAATTGAAAAATCAATAACTCAATCACTCACCACTTTTCGTAAATAAAGAATACGTTTCTAATTTACTGACAATATGTGCTATTCTAATTGGCAATTCTCTGTGCAAAAACGATGCTATTTGAATTTGCACATCTTCGGAAGCATGAGTGTATACTTCTGTGTTATTCATATCATTCATATGATATCTGTGATAGGACTGTTCACCACGTACAGTATCCATTAATGACTTTAAAGACACTGCTGTTTGCTTCTTCAACGCATATTGATATATTTCTTTATCTAATTTTGTTTGCAACTCAGGTTGAACAAATTGAAGATTCGTTGCGAATCGCTTATCCAATGATTTGATAGGTCTGACTATAATAGAAACTAAGTCTAGCTTATGTATTGAGTTAGAATATATGATACGGATCATATGTTTATATTAGTCGTAAGTGTTTGTAACGGTTGTATCTTGTTATTTGTTAATTAAAACAATTCCAGGAATTACACAATTACAAAACATTTCATTAAAACTTGAGTCATTAATTAACTGAATTTAAATCAATTCAGTTTTAACATCAGAATATAAATAGGAAACTCAAACAATTGTAATTGCTCACACCCGCAAATAATTATATATGTTATATAAAAATACATAATAATATAGACCTACGTAACTTCACTGACGTTGGGGAGGGTTGTGCATGTTTTGTTTGGAATCGAGAACCAGAATAAGAATGAATGATGCATATATGGCTTTTGCTTCTGATACGAAGATTTTAAAAAGCGGTTAAAATGGCCTTAGTTGATGAGATCGAAGATATCAATAATATAATTCATTCGTTTATTCATTCATTTAACTACTTTTTATCATCAGCCCTATAATCCAATTATAAAATATTGAACACATTTTAAACAACATATTTTATATAAACTTCATATTCCCAACCTTCCTGACCCTTCATACTTCCCATTTTCACCTCTGAATCCTACAGTGAATGATCCAATGACATTTGATGCAATGAATGGTGATGTTATTGAAGCACCTATATGGTTTCAAATCTACTCGCGACAGCTGCAGCTGCAGCAGCAATAAAAACAACATCAACAAGTTTTAAAACGTCTTGATGATATTGATATACTCTAAATAGATTGAAGCCACGTTTAAAGAAGAGTTGACCAGTTATTTGCTAAAATTTCTTAAAAATTAATTTACTAAAACTATTGACACACTCAACTATGCTGTACAGTCATAATTCCGATTTACATTAGTTACAATTTATGATTTTTATGGTTCATGGAAAGCGTAATTCTTCAAGCATATACACCAAACCTCAACCGTGGTAAATAAATAAATGAATCAGTACCATACCCTTCCATAGACATTACTGTCATATCACCACCGAAATAACGTGCATAATTCCTTGATATCGGTAACCCATATCCTAATCCTGCTAATGGTGATGAAGTATCAAAATCTTTTACTTCATCAGATGATAGCATTCGATCAAGAATTGAAGGATCTGCAGTAGTGAATAAATAGCTCCATATTTTATTCATATTTGAACGCTTAATACCTCCACCTTCATCTGATATTTTGATAACAACCTTTACGAACAATATGAGAAGAAAAATAATATTCGATTAGTCTGAAACGATTTTATAAACTTGATGCGAAAAAATACAAAATATGAGTTTAATAGATGGAGAAAAAGTTGGAATCACACTTAGGCACAAAAAACAATCTTGTCCACTACGAAACACTTGTTGCCTACAAGTATATTACTCAATTGGTTTCAACTTTGTTTCATAACTTACTTCATTTATAATTAAAATAAATTTTATTATATGATTCGGTTTGAAAAGGCATGGCATTAACTTTTTTTGACAGTATTAAAATATTATGGAAGGAATCTTAATTATTATTAGGATTCAGCTAATTATAGCTTATTCTAATAAGAATATATAATTTGAATTTACTTACATCTTCATTTTCTTCTCCATCAGCTATTACAATTCGTATGGGTGGCATATTATCAATTCCATGTTTTTCAACTGTCGCACGCATGCTATTCTTCAATAATTCTAATAACATATAACTAATATGACTTGAAACATAAGGGAAATGTAAATCCGTACGACCATGTATGGTGACTTCTGGTGCATCACCATGTGTTCTCGTACACATGTAAGCAGCATCACTTATCGTTTGAATGGCGATATCATAGGGTGATGCTCTGAGAGAAATTAACCCAATCATATCCTTATCATTATTAGTCTTTTTAAGTGCCAAGTATTGACCTATAAGCTAATATAAATAAGATGCAATAAAAATAAATATAGATATATAATATTTGCGATATTTTTTGTGAAAATGATATTCTAAGCGATATAAGAAAATGGAAATAGGGACATAAATCTCTCGAAATGAAATGATTCATTATATAAAATATTATTCAGATAATCATAAAAATTTTATAAAAAATAGTTACCATTCGAATAGCAATACGTGACATATAAAACTCATCCAATCGTTTCTGCACATCTAAATGGTCAGCAAAGCTAGAAATATCTTGTTTTAAAATTCCTCTGATTTCATGTGCTCCTTTAGCCATTGTAATGAGAGTAGCTGAATGCCTTTCATAAATAGATTCAATTGTTTTATGAAATATTTCTTCTTTTTGAACATCACTAGGTGCAGGACATTGACGTAATTCAGCAAATGATTTTTTATACCAGCTACAAACATTTCTTATATGTTCTACGAAATGAATATAAATTATATAAATTATTAAAAGTCAAAAGTATTAATGGAAATATAACTCACAAAACCTCAAAACAAAAGAATATATATACATAAAAAATATAATCGCTATCAGCAATAATACTATTAAATTATTTCTTAACATTGTTGTTATCAAGAGATGCTTTGATTCTTTTTCATAGTATTATAAACGCTACTACAGGAAATAAAATACACAATATAATAAATAAATTCATTTATTAGTATTTATAATATTATACGATATTATATTTTATTGTGAAAATGCTGTTATTTTAATGTTATTTATTGACCAAAATGCATAAATATACTGTCATATTTCTAAAATAATGTTTATTAATTTACTTTATAAACATATATATATATATATATAATATATATATATCTCACCACTTCGAAGAAATAAAGGAGAAGCTTCAAGTTTAATTGCACGGTGAGCCAATCGAATTGGTAGTTCTCGGTGCAGAAATGATGCAACTTGAATATTTACTTTGGTATTATCGAATACTTTCTTTGTATTCCCTTTAGAATCAAATTCATTTAATCGATCCCCTTTTCCTGTTTCCATCAATGCCTGCAAAGAAACATTAGTTTGCTTCTTTTCGCTATATCTAATTAATTCGTCCATATTAACTCCACTGTCGTATTCATTATTCAAAACGTTTGACATAACAACAAAATTAAATTTTTGAAACAGCTTTTGCCGTATAGATTGTCTTTTAATAACATTCGAAGGCGTTGAAATCAAACAGTATATTTGCATCGACATTGTCGAAAACATCGCCACAAATTACAACAGTCGGTTATTCTGTATTATTGAATCATTCCTTCAACAAGAGCTCCTTTCATGGTTAAAATTAATTAATGAACACAACTTTAAAAGGTTGATAAACAATTAACTGAATTAACTAAAATAATTAAAAAATTAAATAATAATCAAATGATCAAAATAATTATATTTTGTATTTCAGATTAAATATTTCAGACGGTGATATTTCAGATGCAAATAATTACCCGTCTGAAATAAAAAATAATATAGACGGAATATTTTATGTGGCGCCATTCATTTTTCACTATTAGAAATAACATCAATAATTTATTATTAATGAACTTAAATTACTGTATCAACTATTAATATACTGTACCACAATATACCATACAATACTATACTGCAACAGCATAATATTTGGAATTACTATAGAAATGGTTGATAGTTTGTAATGAAAGATAAAGCCCATAGAAATGTAAAAGGAATACGATCTTTGATGGATAAAAAGAGTTAATAAATCAAATCAAAATAATGGAAACTCTTAAAATTAAGTTAATCTGTATACTATTTTTTATCAAATTTAAGTTTATTAACTTGAAAATAAATAATTTATGCTTGATGAAACGTTATAGTCTTCATCAAATCCAACAACGCCACATGATCATTCATCAAACTAAAAGAATAATTCAGATATTCATCAAAACATTATAGTTCCACACAGAGAATAAGTCAATGCTATTAAGTTACAAACAAAATATCAACTATAATTAATAAATAAACAATTATAGTCAATTATAAAATTCATTAATCAAAATAAAATCTTTTAAAGTTAAGTAATAATGTGAAAATTAAAAACTATTATACTATTAAAAATTATATAGAAAATAATTTACTTTTTAAACCCATGATCATTTTTTGTAACTGTTGAAGGAGGATATATTGGATGTGATGGAGCATATCCATACATTGAAGCTGCATAGATAGATTGTGGAGAGAATGGGCCAATTGGTTGTGGTGCAAATGAAGCTGGCATACCCATTGGCTGTTGTGCGAATGTGAGAGTAAAATTACCATAAGAAAAAGGTTCAGGCATTTGAAAACTAGATGCTGAAGCTAAAATTGGCTGAGATTGCATAAGCATTACCACTGGTTGAGAATGTTGAGTAAAAGGTTGAGGAAATGAAAGAATTTTGTTTTTGTTTTTCTTAAATTTTTTTGTTTTATCGCTTACGATATTATTATTACTATTACTATAATTATTGAGATTTTTATTATTGTACATCATATTATTATTGTTTATATCGCATGGATTAATATAATTGGATGGAGCAATATCTGAAATCGGAGTATTAGACTTATTATCATTTGAATTAATTGTTGTTAAATGTCTGTAATCGCTCAAAATATCACATGCCATTTGTGTTTGAATATTATTCTCACTATTAATATTATTATCTACTTGTGTTGGAACACTAAAATCATCTTCTTTTAAAGATGCATAATTGCAAACATTTGCTAACAAATCAAGATTTGATGATGATAATTTGACATCATTTTCCATGCAGTTTTTCTTACTAACCAAATCTTCGAGAATATTAAAGATACGGGAAGGAATGGCCTTCTGATCATTTTGATTATTGTTAAAATTATTGATATTAATACAAGCATTATCTTCATAAGGATTAATGATATATTTATCTTTAACTTTGTCATGAAACTGCATCGCTGAATTGTTTATTCCATTTAAATTATTAACATCATTATTATAGTTGTTGTTTTGACCAAAATTATTCAATTCGTGTTTATTTTGATTTGGTTGATATGAAGGTAAATCATTATTTTTCAACACAAGTGTTGGTGCGACTCTTACACTATTAATATTATTGTTATTATCAATATTATCATTATTGTTTTTATTTTTATTATGGTTATTATTGTTCTTACTATTATTATTATTATCATCATTCACAGAATTTGAAATGATATTTTTTGAATTGATTGGATAAGAAACGATTAATTTAGCATTCTTTTTAGCTACCACCACCGGCAGTGGATTCGAAGTAGCAGCATGACTTGTTATAGTATTGCTATTATAATCCAATGTATCAAATTTTCTTTTATAAAACTTATCATTTAAATCATCATCTGTAGAATTCTGTTGAAATTCAGGACTAACTAGTAACATTCTTGGTTGCTTTTTCTTTTCTTGATAATGAGTTATTTTATGAAATAATTCCTCTCTAACAGACATTGATATTTTTTGTCTATCTAATCGACCAAGTGTCCAGTTCTCTCTATCAGAATTTTCAGTGAGAAAAAGTACATTTATATATAATGTCTTCAATTTTGTTGATGTTTTAATCCATCGATATAATAAAATACATTTATCAGCGAAATCTAACACGTTTTCAATTGAATCATCCAATGATAATTGGATATTATGAGGTGTTTCAGAGGAATATAAGTAATGATTATCAGGATTCGAGTGTGGTAGTGTTGATAATAGCCATTCTAATGAACATTTTTCACTTTTCAATATTCCTGATGGTTGATATAATTTGTACACGAAAATAACAGAAAATAATAATGCTTTTAATTTAAGCAAATAACCATTAACAAAAGGATCTCCTTTTTTATCTCTATGACGGCTTTCCATGTATCCTTTTGGATTCGAGTATAATTCATCCATATTATTCGCATACGATGTTTGTTTATTAGTAACAACAACTAATTCCATCAAATGAACTAATAGATTATGTCCATAAACAAGATTATCTGTAATATAATTTGAACCATACGTTTTTAAAATTTGAAGTAATTGGAAAACTATCCTTGTTACAAATTCAACATCATTAAATTCCGTTGATCTATCATCTTTCGCTTTCATAGAATTGATCCAAGGGATTAACTTGTAAGTATATCTAAGCAAATGATTATTATTTACTTTATATAAATTAATCAGTTCTCGATAAAGCAAAACAGATTGATCTGGCGAATTATGTATTCCTAAATGCTCAAAGTATTTCTTTGCCATAACCATCGCAAAATTGCTGGTAAATTCAATCCCTTTCCCTCCATTCCTATCATTTTCTAATGTTAAGAGGGGAACATCAGTTGGATTTAGATGAACATTTAATTGATGTAATATCATGACGAATTCATCACAATTTATTAATCCCTTCTCTCTAATTGTTTTCAACGTTAAAATTGATGAATATGGATTATCGCAATTCCATCCTATCAAACACAGAAAATTAACTAAGGAATATTACAATAGCTACAATTCTTTAGTTGTACGATACCTGCTAGAAATCTATGAGATATGCTATCTTTATCATCTAGTGATTCATCACTTTTTGAAATATGAACCATTCCTATTACGTAATACAATAAAAATTGAACAAAAGATCAATTAAGGCGTCTATTACACTGAGTAAGAAACTTCCAAAACTTCATCACCTTTACTTTTGTTCGATTCATCTTGGATATCAATGGTTCGACCAATAAATTCTTTTTGAAGTAAGACATTTGACATTTTGATCCTTTGATATTTTTATTTGACTTGAGAAAAATAAAAATGGTCCTGTAGGATATTTTTAGGAATAGGAAGAAGTGTGGTGTTAGGAACTGTTACTGTGCAATCAACAGACAAATGACAGAAGCGCGAGAAGCGCAGGATGTGATGAGTAATTTTCGCCTTGTTGCAATATTATTTGAAGTGGCTATAAAGGCTCTAAATAATCTTTAAATAATTATTTTGTAATAACATTTATATCAAATATAGTTTTCTGTCACAAAACCTCTTTATAATATTAATATATGTATATTAATAATTTAAAATAACCTAGTTGAATGAAATAATACAATATAAGTGAATTTGAACGAAAACTAGAAGTTATGACGATTTATATTTCCGTTTCGAATTTTGGAGAAGGGACAAAGAATTCGCGAAATTGATTATTAAATAATTGTATTTGTTCTCAACAAATATGGTAGTGGTTTCATTATCAATACTTCCTCATGGATGTATTATACTTGATCCTAACTTGACCAATCTTCCGTTATCCGCAATCGAATTGCACAAAGCTTGCAATATAGCCTGTTCAAATTTATTTCAAACTAATCCAGATGTTATGATTTTATTAAGTCCTCACGCAATTTCCCTCTCAAACTCAATTGGTATTTATATGAATGATTGTATTGGTGGTACAGCTGAATGGAACGGAGCTTGGAATGAGTTTTGCTTTTCATCATCAAATGATACTCAATTGCAGTGTGACGTCACTCTTGCAAATGACCTTTTTAATTACTTGAAATCAGATGGTGTGGCTGTCGAGAGTATTATCTCCTTTGGTAAGGGATGTTGTTCTCCTTTAGGATGGGGAGAAGTTGTTCCTCTTTGGTTTTATGAACAGCAAATTAAAAGGAACAATCATAACAATAAACTTAAATATGTTATAATCTCATGGCCACAAGCTCGTTTTGATCCAATATCTTACACATCTATTGCATATGATATTGGCAAACATTTATTGAGATTTTCAAATGATCAACCGAAAAGAATTTCATTGTTATTCAGTGGTGACTTGTCTCATGTTCACGATTATCCTTTAACATTACAATCGCATACTTTATTCCAAAGTCCAATAAATTTAGGAAGTAATGATAATATTGCAAAATTATTTGATAGTTTTATTGTGGATTGGGTTAAATCATTAATCGCCAATAATAATAATAATGAAATAAATTTAAGAGAAGCAAAAGAATTATTATTTTCTGCTGCTGGTGATATTGTGGTTGAAGCTAAAACATGTGGGTGGAGTGCTTTTTGTGCTTTTCAAGGATGTATTGAAGAATTGCATCAATTGCATCAATTTTTTCAATCTCAACTATCAAATAACATGAATGAAAATAACCATTGGAATGGTACGTTGCATGGATATGAGTGTCCATCATACTATGGTATGATGGTAGTGACATTTACTTCAAACAAATAGCGATCAAGACATAATAAGCATATCAAGATTATTCATAAAAATTTAAGATCTCTAAGTTTGGAATCTAGTGAAGGTATTGCTTGACATAAGTGCAATTAAGTAATTGAGGGTATTGGTTCCAGGAGTGGGCAAAATTATGCAACTTTCATCCATAATAAAATATTAAACATAATCAAGCCTTTTGTTATGATTGTATTTGTGGAATCGTTGTTTCTAACATGTTTTCAATCATTAGCAATGGAATTATTGTCTTTAATTGAAGACATGAATACTAAAGATAATAATATTATCAGTGGAATTATTGTAATTTTAGTTGCTGAATTAATGAACGGAAAATGTTAATGAACTGAGAATAGTCCAATTGAATAAAAGAAGAAATGTTATTAAACGGATTTTGTTAGAAATTAAAAGTGATAACCCATCATCGATGACGGGTTGGAATGAGTCAATGATTTCATTCAGTTAATATAGTCCTTGGTCTTCAATAACAATGCGTTATGTGTGAGAATAATGTATAACGGTAAGTTAGTGGATTATGATAACATGTAATAGTAAAGGTTATGGTGGATAAGAATATGAGTTCAAGAAGTGTCCACTCAATATCACACAATAACTATTAACTAATGCACATACTATCCATTACATTCTCCAAACATTCTTAAATATGAAGATTATTTTATCGATTTTGATAATGTTGATCTTAAATGAGCCCTACAAATATTATTATAATAATACTTAATAGGATAAGGATAAGATCAACTCAAATTGATTAGCTTACTTAAAAGCTATTAGAAAATAATTTATATCAGTTTCTTCATTTTGATTATGATAATTTATTACATTTTAAAGTAGTATTTAATTAATTAATTAATTTTCTTTGATTCAATATTTTCATTATTATAAAATTATGTCTAATGAATACATAATGGGAAATAAATTTAACAAATATAACAAGTAATTTTACTTCTAGTAGTTTATATATATAATGACATAATAACAATAAGAATGATACTAAATTAGAACACAAGTTGTATCATTATTATTGTGATTGTACTTATTTAGCTAACTAAAAGACTAAAAGGTTTAGGTATAAGCTTTGGTTAATACTTAGGTTAGATTAGATTGTAAGTAAGCAACACAAATACATGCATGAACGCATGAGGTGGAGGGGATCGTTAAGGGGAGGAACGCGAGCTAGATTCTATGATTCTATCAGCACTACTCAGGAATACAATTGGATATTCGCAAGCCGAGTAACTCGTTACCGGCTGAATTCAATTGAATAGCATATGCATGCTGATAAAGAGATTCTTTTTGCTTATCAGCCGGTAACGAGTTACTCGGCTTGCGAATATCCAATTGTATTCCTGAGTGCTGATAGAATCTAGCTTCGCGTTCTTCCCTGTATTCCTGTAGTTTCTTGCATTGCGATGCGTCCCAAGTAAGAATGTTCCCCATCACTGAGGTAGCTTAGCTGATTTAATAAGTTGCGAAACTCTCGTTGGCGTCTCGCCATCGGAGTTTCTTCAGGCAGGAAGGTATTTGGAGGAGGACAATACGGCGTTGCCGCATTATCGGAAAGGATATTATAATCCTTGCGACGCCCCACCTCCATAGTAGTTGGGCGGCGCCACGCATTCAACCAATCCATTTGTGCTAATTCATGCGGTTGAAGCTCCTCATCATCTTCCTCTGATTCTTCCCCATCCTCCTCGGCGGCATCAACAGACTTATTTCCGCCCGTTAATTCCGCTTCATCCACATCAGATGTGGATCATGATTCGGATCCATCCCTGAATCATCAGCCATTTCGGCTGGTGATTCCTCGGCTGCATTTCCGATTGTGGAGGTTGGTTCAACTACCCCCCCCCGTCGTATTTTGCTTTTTGGGAATTCTATTAGTATCTGAAGACCCAATCCGAGGCGAAGTTTGGTCATTGACCTCTTCTTGTGGTATATCACGTCGGTCCGCTCTTACGTCAGGATCCAATTCGTGGCGATTCCATCGCTGGCTGTGTATCTTTCTTTGCCGTTTGTTGGCGTTGTTTGCGTAAATTCCTCATATTAACGTTGGCTGAATTTGAATCGACAACGATAATAATTAATTATTATAGC
>VKHH01006460.1:0-15743 GCA_015144975.1 Epipyxis sp. PR26KG
ATAAATAGATTGGTATAGTTATATTTATTTAATTTAAGGGGGGTTCAATTTAAGGGTTCATTATAAACAAAACATCTGTTATATAGTATCATATACAGTGGCAGGGGTGTCTTAACGTATGGAATGTGAGGTGCTCTATGTTATGTTATTTAGATTTACTTAATTTATGTTATGTTATTTAGATTTACTTAATTTATGTTATGTTGTGCTCTTATTCCTCTTGTCTAGATTTACTTAATCGTTAATTCATTTCAATCATTCATTCATTCATGCACATTTACGTACAAATTGACAAATTCCAGGAATTGTCATTATTCTGCTTTTTAATGGCCTTAAAATGTCTATTGGCTAATCAAATCTTGCTCTATTATTAACTTATTTTAACAGCTAAGATTAAAGGTATAAAGTATTTAGCGTTTGTGGGAAAACGTGAGTGTGTTAGGTGGTTAGGTGTTAGTTATAATCTTATCATCTTCATCATTCACTGAGTAAACTGAATCATTCCATCTTTCTACAGTAACAAATATAAATATGAATTTCGTTAATTTGACAGCATATTCATGGCTGTTATTTTTCTGCTGTATGGCTCAAACTATCCATAGCTTAACACATCGACTGCATCTTATGAACGATAATCGTCTTGTTTTTAAAATAGAAACGTTTGGATTTTATAAAAATGGAGTGATGAATATCTCATTAACAGATTTTAATATTGCTTCCTCATCTTCAAATTCCCATAAACATAATTCAAATATTTCAAATCAAATTGAAGTTATTGAATCTATTGATTCTCTATTAAGAAGAATGCAATATCAAAATAGTAGTGAAAATTCAAATCTAAAACAATATGAAATAGTCAATGGGACCAAAGTTATTAATAAGAATTTAGATACGAGTATTAATGTTATCAATACAAAAACAGTAAATGATACTACGACTCCTCCGATTAATTCTCATAGCTTATTAATGCGTACTGGTTTTATCATGAGAAAAGCACAAAGTGAAAGTGCAGCACAAGAAGATTTGGAAGAAATAATGGAAAAGCAGTTATGTATCTTTGATCGTATTAAAAATGAAGATGTAATATTTGATATGTCTGATAAGAAGCTTTGGAAAAAAGCTAGCTTTAGTCATAAAATAACGACCAATGGTGTCGGATTATATAGTCTTATATTTGCTCGTTGTTTACCAGCTGGTAACCATCATATGGTTAGTTTCCATTTACATGCTGTGTTTGCTAACCCTGGACCTAACTACCTCTCAGCGGGTGACATTTATTTACCAACTCTATACTTTATATTCTTCTTACTATTTGCAGTCTTTTCATGTATATGGACATGGATTGTATTGATTCGAGACAAAGGAGTAGTACATCGTATTCATTACATGATGCTATTTCTAATAATTTTAAAATGTTTATCATTATTATTTGAATCAGTCAGATATCATTATATTGCAATGTATGGAGTCAGTGAAATGTGGAGTATTATTTATTATATTTTTGCTTTTCTGAAAGGAGTTACTTTATTTACTGTCATATTACTGATTGGATCTGGTTGGTCATTAATGAAGACGTATTTAAATGATAAAGAAAAAAATATTATTTTTATTGTATTAATTTTACAAGTATTAGATAATATTGCGATGATAATAATAGAAGAGAGCTCACCAGGATCCCAAGAGTGGTTAAGATGGAGAGATATCCTTCATTTGGTTGATATTATTTGCTGTTGCGCTATTCTAATGCCTATTGTATGGTCGATCAGACATTTGAGGTATTTATTATTATATTTGTCTATGATGTGATAATGTGATAATTAAATCATGTTACACCACTTAACTGTTATTTTAAAATTTCGATTCTAATGTAGTTTATATGTGGAGAAGTTTTGTTGAAATGTTTGCTCATTTTTATTTTGATATCGTATATTATTGTGATTTTATCTTATTATGGAATAGGCAAGCATCAGAAGTTGACGGCAAAGCTCATAACAGTTTACAAAAACTACAATTATTTCGTCAGTTTTACATAATGGTTGTTATTTATATCTACTTCACACGAATCATCGTGTTTTTATTATCAGCGACTATACCATTTCATCTGTTATGGCTTGGTCCATTCTCAACAGAGCTTGCAACACTTGTTTTTTATGTTGTGACTGGTTTCAAATTCAGACCTGCTGTAGACAATCCTTATTTCCCTGTCAGAACAGAAGATCAAGAGGGAGCAGAATATGGATTAGAAGATGATGGGGTAGAGCTACGATTACCTTCAACATCATCGTCACGTGGAAGAAATTAGCTACATACACCATCTATTTTATATGATATATGATGATGCCTGTATGTGATTATGCGATGGTTCGTCAATTGATCCCATTATTTTATTCGTTAGTTCAGAGGCTTAAATTAATTTTTATGGATGAATAATTGTAATTACTGTATGAAAACAAAATAATTCATATTTTTGGGATTATAATTTGATTTTACTTATTTGCCACATTCACTCATTCATCCATTCAACAAATCATGCTCTCGTTTGAATAATAATTAGTATTTGGAAAGTAAATCAACAGGTGAAGCAGGCAGTTGCTTAACCGCCGGTCAAACGAACGAGTGCCATCCCGGAGATACTATTTGCTTATCCAAGGATGACTCATCCAAATAAAAACTTAAATCACATCAACAAAATACACACACCGAAAATATATCGATGGGTTTCATCATTTTTTGCGTTGTGTGTGCAAAACTCGTGCGGTGTGTATGACTCTTCTCATGACAAGCACAATATCTTGAAGGTCTACTTAGCAAACAAATATAGTATAGAGATATGGAAATAATGTAGATATAGTATATATATAAATAAAGTTATATTTGACGATGCACTAGTAAGCGAATACATATGATCTTTATATTTTAACAATGATATTAAAATAATCGAATATTGAAATTCAAGATTTCTGAATTCAAGATTTCTGATTGAAATTCTGCAAATGAACGATACGGGATGTCGGATAGTATTCTTATTTTAATAAAAAACTTATTTCTTTACAATAAAAAGATGTGTTTAAATGTTAAAAATAATTAGATACAAAAAGATACAATAATAATAATGTTAAGAATTATTAATTATATACAAAATATTAATAATATTTTACAAATTTGTCAAATCAGAGAAATAATCTTGTAATGTCACAAATATAGATGGATTTGTAACAGATGTATCATTTGCTGGTCGAATAACTAAACAAACATCCCAAATATTCAACAAATTAATTCTCAAATATTTTATTACAAGTGTAACTGTAATAAAAGGTGCTATAGGTATAGCAATATAATAAAATGAGAGTGGATTCATAGCATATAATGATAATAAAATCATACCAATTGAAGTTTGTAAAAATATTAATAAACTAATTGCAACGAAATCAGGTCTCATCATATATAATAATGGAAGTGAAAATAATTTTGTAATAATAAATAAAATTGAAATTGAAATCCAATTATTATTATTATTATTTCCTATCCCAACAATGCTTGTTATCATTAAAAATAATAATGGGAATGAGTATAAAGTTGATGTTAGTAAAATCACACACATTCCAGCACGATAATAATTATAAAAATATTGAATAAATGTAACAAATCGTATTAATAATAATATTATACTTGTTATTAATGGACCAATGAATAATAATGATATATTTGAAAATATATTTAATAATCCTATAGGGAAAAAGAAGACTAATATTATCATACACAATTCAACACGATAAGCATATCTTCTTTTCTCTGGACGTACACGTAATAAATTTTCATTTACAAATCGTAATTCATCACCTTGATCATATTTTATATCATATTGATGAGTTGTATAATGTACTTTCATAATTCTAGTACGACTCCAATCGATTTTTTGTTGTTTACATTCAACAATTTCACCAACTTCATAATATTCATTTTTTCTTAATTTGCAACGTGGAATTTCAGGCATAGCATTTATAATATATTTTTGTAAACGCCAATCATTTTCAACACCAGCTGATTTAGGATCATCATGTGTACCAAAGAAAAATGATCGAATTCGATTGTAATATAATGATCGTTCATCCATTTTTACACCTACAAAATCAATATTAGCAATAATAACCATAATAATCATGATAAATATCTAGATATACTAATAAACAATAAAAATTATCGGATATATATATATAAATATTGATATTTAATCAGATATATTATTAACTATTTATTTGGTTGTTTGTTTTATTTCAACTCAAAATTTTAAATTATATATAATTATATGATAATCGAATCATATAATTTACCTGCTTGTACAGGTGGTGCTTTCGGATATTCTTCAAATGTATCAAATGGTTTTGGATTATGTTTGAAAAGATGTTGAGAAGATAATGGTGGCTTGTAATCACAATATGTTAAACAATGCGGACAATGTGGAACTGCTCTTCGTGGTTTTATTATTGCATAAGTCCTCTTATAAAACACTCCTTTTTCACCAAACAACACATCATTTTCTGGAATGACATGCTTTGGTTCATGATTATCTTTACCACATGTTATACACTTCCAATCAATCCATTCTGTTACATTCTTATATTTATCACTATTAGTTTGAGGTGGACTTGATATTCCTGAGTCCATAGAAAATGAATTCAAATTATTAGTATTTTTCATTTCTTCCATATCAATACTATCGACCATTTGTGGGATTGTTTCATCTTTGCTTTCAACTGTAGGTAAATGAATAAAATCGTTATTATTTTCTAAATCTGCTTTATTATTAATTTTATTTTCTTCAATTTTGGTGTCATCATTTTCATCATCATCATCATCGTTATTATTTTTATCATCCGGATTTTCAATATCAATTTTAGCATTTCTTCGCAAACAATCTTTAATTATTTCAAAAATTGATTTTATTTTGACATTCTTTAATAAACCAGCTTCATTTCTTTTATCTTGTCCACCAAAATAAAAATATTCAATATATTGTGCAACTAATGCGGAAGAAAATGCCTATTATTACAAATGTATTGACTGATTAATTTATGAGTTCTAAACATATGATTTTGATTTGAAAACATTTTAAATTATTATATAATATTTATATAAATATACTATAAATCAACTTACCCAATCCTGAAAGTTAACACTTGCAATCGATCTAGCTAAATCATTGCCTTTACATACAAAATAAATTGTTCCACTGATTGGAATGATTTGACTTATTATCATCACAATGGGTGGTATGACCATGAAATCTGGTGTGATTAGTGGTAAATACTTCTCAGTCCATTTATCGACTATTGCTATTAACATAAGCATCCACAATATAAACATATTTATGTATAAATGATCCCATTTATTACTAGTAAAAAAATATATTAAAATCCGATATGAATAAGAATAATTTAATAATTCATTATCTGTGGCTATTTCTTGACTCATCCATGATTGGTGATCAGGTGGTGGTTTACGTTCTCTATTTTGATTATTTGTTTGTAATTGTATGAAATATTCATATCTTTCATTTCTTGTTATTCTGGATTTATATAAATCACTATCATCCACATAGAGATCAGTTATAGCTGTTAGTAAAGGATTCTTTTTTGCACCACGACTTCTTTTTGACTCTTTGCTATTTGGATCAACTTTGTTGGGATCAGATTTAGTTTCACCATTACCATTATTACCGTTACTCTCATTGTTACTTTTAGGATTATTGTTTGACTTTCCAAATGAAAGTTTCATTTCTCAATACACTAATACTTAATTGCTATCATTTGAATCATTCATCGATTTGGCTTGTCAATCATTCTGTTCCTACTTTTCCAGTTTGTGATGAATTCCATTATTAGTTTTTTTTTACATTACGGATAGGTTCGATATTCGATACACACCATCATAATAAACATAACGACGATAACCGTTTCGGTTTTTCGAAAATATCCATTTTACTTTTTTTCGCAACAGTTTTTATAGTAGATTAAAAAGAGCGTTGTCTGCATATTCAAACAATTCATCTTTTGATTCCTTATCCACTTATTTTTTGAGAGGTGCTTCGTTGTTGTGTATAGTACTGTAGATAAAAAATATGGGACCTAAAAAAGGGGTGAGTATAATCCAATTGAATTATTATGAATATCAGTTATTTTCTTGAACAAATTTATAAAGGGTAAGAAGGCCGAAAAGCCGAAAGAAGATGAAAGTAAGTTGGCAGAAATGAGAATCCAACAGCAAATTCTCGCTAAAGCGGAATTACGAAGGCGAATGGAGGATGAAGCAAAAATATCAAAAGTCAATAGCTTGAAAATAATGAATCAATGGAGAAAGATTATGAGATTAGCTAAAGCAGAAGCCCTCAAAAAAGATATTGAAATTCAATCTCAAAATCATGAACGCGATGTAGACAGAAAAGATGCTATTCTTCAAATGCTTGATAGGTAAACAATCCTAATGGATGACTCAAGTAAATCTATATTGAATCAATTTGTAGATTATATATATAGTACTTGAGGATATATTTTGAACCATTTTGCAATTACTCATATGTAAAATGTTGATTTTTTAGGGATCTAGAGGAAGCTGAAGATCAGTATCAAATGACCCTTAGAACACACTTAGTTAACATTGATGCATTAATAAAATTACATGATTCTCGATTGTATGCTTTAGAGAGGAATTTCCATTCAGAACTAAAAACTCTTCAATCAGATTTTAATAAAGAACGTGATTTAATTATAAGTAAATTCAAGCATGAAAAGAAAGAATTACAATCTATTATTGACACGATCGAACAAGAAGAAGAAGGACGTGCAAATGAGGTATGATTAAACAGTATTCAGATAATATATTTTTTATTTACTGAAAAAATGTCTGAAAATGTTAGGCAAAACATGCCTTTGAACAATTGCGAGAGGAAATCAGAAATCGTAATTTAGAAGATATTAATATGTTAAGACTCTCATTGGATGCACAAATTGAAGATTTGGAACAAAATTTTGAAACTGCGCATTTAAATTATTTACAACAAACTGCTATTAGAACACATGAATTCAAAGAATTGACTGAAAAAGATACAAAACTTGGACGTGAAATAGAAGAAAAACGAAAAAAGATCGATAATTTACAAGTAAAAATTAATTCGATATTTTGTGTGATAATAATAACAATACTGTAGATGTTTTGCAAATTACAATGCAGTCAATATAATTAAATAATTATATTTCTTCAATATAATTATAATTACAAATTTTCTTTGGATTCCCCCCCCCCCAACATTTTGACGTTAATTTTTGCCGTTTTGTTTTCTGATGATAGTAAAGCCTTTCGATAATAATAATAATAATAATAATAATAATAATAATAATTTGTTTCAATAGACTACTATTCAAAGATGGAGAGCAAAAATGAGACAATTAAATCGTGAAACAGAGGAAAGAAATCGGTTGTTATTAGATGAGAAGCATTCTATTCAAAAACATTACCAACAATTAAAACAAAGAATTAAAATCTATCGGTAATGATTATTATGAATATATATGAATATAGTATAGTATTATATTATACCATATCATATATCATATTAACGATTATTTTTAATTTTTAAACGAATGAATGGATGAGCAAGTGAATCATATTTAGGTTCCTCTTAATTGTTCATCAATTATAGCAACATTATGAGAGAAATTCACACAAAATTATTAAAATTTATCACATCAAAAAATATATTCTTATTTTTATTATTATATTATTATTTTATTATTAGAAACACTCAAAATCAAAGATTATTACAATTATCACAAAGTGCAAATGGATGTAAAAAAGTCTTAAATGAGAAATTAGATGTTGCACGTCGAGTTATTCAATTAAGTGAATTGTCACGTAAAATGGAAACTATTGTTGAACAAGTATTACCATTTGCACCACCAGAAATTGATGAAACTCAAACAGATCATAAATTAAGTGAAAATGATTCACATGATCCTCATGAGAAACATCATCATATTCATAAAACATCCATTCTTGATAAAAATTCTATTGCAAATAATGGTACTCATCAGTCATCCGTTTATTCACCTGATGGAATGACAATAATACAACCAATGGATCGTTTAGCAAATTTTTATCGAAAATATAATAAAATTATTCTTGATAATGTTGCTATTGAAAAAGAAAAAGAAAGACTACAATTAGAAAATGCTCAATTACAAGATTTGATTCAACAATATTTGAGTGGAACTAAACTAACAGATGAAGTTCTTGCTGATGATAATCCATTGCTAGTAGTGAATGGAAGGTAAGAATATTTATATTATATTTTATTAAAATATTCTTATGAAATATCTATAGATTGTATTTGTATCTTATCAAATAATTATATTTAAAAAAAATTATATTATATTAATTCAACATTTTTTTACAGAGCAAATCTTAACTTTGATCCACCTGTTCGTCGTATGAAACCACTTATACAAGATGCAGTTCAAATCCAGAATACTACTATGCGTCAAACTGCTTGGTAGAATGGAATAGATGATGGATGGATGACTAATGAAATGATATTTATTTGCATGAGGAGGTTGATATTTGATTGTTTATATAAATTTTAATTTATTATTATTAAAAAAAATTATCTTGTGTTGGAAAGATCCTGCAACTTATTTTGAAATAGTTTTTGATGAAATGATACAATCTATCAACTTATAAAGATTGGTTTGAAAAACTTAAAAATTTTATACTAGTTTATCAAACAGTTTTGAAAATATAATAAGTTCGTTTTAATTGTAAGTTACGGTTACGATATGATATTAGGCAACTTCATTTATTATTATGCGATTTACGATTAACATTTTCAGACTGAATAAATCATTTTTCATGACTGTTTGAAAAGTTTCAGTTAAAATATTATGATATTTATAAAACAAGTAAATCCAATATCAGTTAAAAACATAAATAATGAATGAACTAAGATATAATTGTTAAGCAAGAAAACAACGAAAAATTTGTGATACTGTAATTTATTTCTGAATCATTCTCTATATTATTTCGCTCCTATGAAATCATATGCTGCCATTCTTCCATTTGAAAATCCACCACCAGAAACGAAGGAAGCTGCTGTAGGATCTTGTTCTAATTGTGCTGCTGGACCTGCTGCAGCTTCCTTGGCACTTCCATCGACGAGTTCTGCTCGTAACCACGACTCAGCTATTCTTAATAATGGTGAAGGCTCACCTTTCGCACGCAATTGTTGGTAAAGTTCCAAATCTTCTATTTTACCCTGCCATCCGGTATGGCCTTTGTTACATAAATAATGTAAATGTGTTGGCCAATCATCCAAACCTGTAAACCGTCGCAAAAAATAAGTGAAATTTTTACAAAACCTTTCATTAAAAAAACTCCTCACCATCAAATATATGTGTGGCATATAATATAGTAGCTCCACGAGTCTCTGACTCTCTCTTTAACCAACGTAATAAATCTTGTCTAACAACTACATCTAATGACACAGTTACTTCATCCAATAATAATATCTTAAATGGTCTGATCAATCCTAAGAATATTTGCACTCTTCGTCTTTGACCATCAGAAACTTGATGCATTCTCCAATTTGGATCTATTCCTAACAGTTTTATCAATTCATCACGTCTTTCAGGATATTCTTCTTGCAATTTTAGCATCATTCCATGAACTGGAATGTCAGCCTGCAGTGGGCATCCATATCCAGCGAATGCAACAGTTCGCATTCCCCAATCAGTATCTAAGTATGATCGTTCAAAATTTAACTTTGTGTCATGAAATGCAGAACGACCTAAATTAGTAAAGTATGAAATAATAAGTTAATTTCCGATTAGATTTTAGTTCAATTTAGACTTTTTACCTAATACACTCACAGCTTCATCTGGTTTCGTCAAATGCCGTCCGCTTAAAATTCTTAAGATTGTACTCTTTCCAGCACCATTTGCACCTATGATTACAAAAATATACTTTTCAATTATGAACAAATAACGCTTGATGCACTGGACTTTGGACAGTTGATAGTGTCATAGTGTCCATTATATATTATAATTTGCAACTCACCTATTAGAAGGCATCTTGCTCCATTTGTAAGTTGCATATTCAAGTTTCTCAGAACTGGTTCTCTTCCAGCATATCCAAATGTTAAATCATTGACATTAATGTGCATTGGTTGGTTCTCGTTAGGAACAAAATTCATTTTTCTTTCACTTCACACAAAAGACGGACAAAAATGGGAACAGGAAGATATTATTTCGTTTGATATGAGTTTGATGGGATAATTTATGAAACAATATACAACAGCTGGATAGTGCAATTCTTTTTGATGATGGCTTTTGTTTTGATTTTTATTTCGTGAGTCATTAGAAAAAATATAGTAAGGGCTTCGGCAAAAATCAAGGACTTCTACAAATTTTTTATTTTATTTGAAATATAAGAACTTCTTTTTCTTACATAACCAGGATAATGATATAATAGAACGATGATACTATTTTTCGTGTGGTAAAGTGGATTTGGGCCTCTAATCACCGAAGGAATCCTAAAATATACAGTAAAAGAAAAAATCAAATACAAACCCGGAAACAATAATAGATTCCAACTGGAATAGGTTGTCGTTATGCTGTACATGGCGAAGAAGTTTAATTCAAACTAACTTACATCGTTTTAAACATATGGTGTCATGATGCATGCAGATCCTGGAGATACTGTATTATTTATTGTAATTTTAATAAATTTTCATGATCTAGCAATGCTAAATCATAAACACTATATGAAAGATTAGTATCAACAACTGCAACTACCGCAAATATAATGACTGATGAAAATATTATTATTCAATCAATGACAAAGTTTTATCCATATATAATTGCATCGTATATGAATGACAGCTTTCCAGAGAGAAACAATTTCATCACAAATACATTTACTAACAACGCAGAATATGCAACAGAATATTCTGCTCTTATTAGTGATGGATTTAAAGGCGGCAAAATTCAAAAGAATTTATTTTATGATACGAGATATTTGACTATTTTATTCAAATCATTATTATGTGACGTAATTAATGATAAGGATCCAATCTTGCAATATCAATCCTTAAATATTTTGAGTTGGATATTCTCATTAAATTGGATCGAAGACTCAGTTGATAATGATAATACTATAAATCCTATTGATTTTATCACCACAACAGTTTATCAATGTGACATTAATGGTTTTGAGGTTATTACACGTCAATTGGTATATTTCATAAATAATTATGATCAGAATCTCAATAATACATTGTTAAGTTTATTTTGTATGAGTACACAAGAATTACCTTTATTGATAAATGGAAATGTGATTTCATTTACTCATTCAATTGAAAATTTATTGCATGCAAAATTATTATCCAATTCTAATCCTAACAATAAGGATAATGTTTCAAAGCAAAGTGACAAAAGCTATAATATTGATCTATTCTTACTGCATTATTCAAACCAGTCATTGTTGAATATTATGAAACAAGTATTATTAAATGAGGAAGAAGTTAACTCGTTCATAAATAGTATAAAATTTGCAATTCAAAATATTTTGTATTTTAAAGAGTTTTCTACTTTAATACATAACGAAATGCTGCTATTGGAGTCATCATTGGAACTAGTTATTGAATATGTTCAATTTCTTATCGATCATCAGTATTTATTATTATTGCAAGAAATTTACAACATAATCATAACTAATAAGGATCAATTGTTTCATGAAATAAGGTGCGTAAAATAAAGTTTTAAAATGAAATGAAGGTTATTTTTTCAAAAGTAGTCATCTTCTAACATAATCTTATTTGTGCTATATTAGTTTTTCAATGAAAGTGAAAGCGAAGAATTGGATATGTTCATTTGATATGATGATAAATGTTTGTTATTTGCTTTGGATATTAATTATTAAAGTTTGTTCATCCATTATTATTGTGCAATCATCAATCAATGAAAGTATTGATAATCATATGAAAAATTTATTAACTGAACTAATTGCCCCGACCAATGGAACTCCAGGTAAGACCAAACTCTTTCTCGATAATTATACCGTATCATAAAAAATAGAATATATTAACATAATATAATATTTTTGATAATTATAATTATATACCATAATCATATAGAACTTTTGAACCATATATAACGTATTAGTACGAGAGTAGAAAATCAGTCTAATTTAATCTAGTTTTACTAAGTAAAAAATAAAATTTTAAATCAAATAACATAAGTCAACTATGATGTTTGCACGATATTAGGAATAGCCAGTGTAGCTGTACAAGCAATTATGAAAAAATCGAAATTTATAAGTGGAAAATGTTATCTCGAATTAGTTAGATGTTTTGCAAAAATTAAGGTACTAAAAATATTATATATTTGATTTGATTTGATTGATTACATCCACGGTTGATAATATATAATTAACTCTTTATCAACATTCTAGGATTGGTGCATGGAATCAAATTCATATAAATTATTATTGCGTGTGTTTTATGTCGTATTATTACAATTTTGTCATGAAAACACTTCTATTTCGTCACCATTTAAGTTACCAATCAATAATAATGACATAGCGACTACTTCCAATATAACAGATTCACAAGCGAAAAAGATGATGAATGGTTCTGATACAGCAAATCACTCTGAAGTTTGGGATATATTTAGCCTGGCATTCGAAGAAATGAGCTTGTCAATTGCAAAGTATGTATCATATATCATAAAATATCGAATTATAAATATTATTCGTAGATGATAAGAAGATACAACATACAATTATCTTTCAAAACATAATAATTAATAGCTTAATTTATAAAAATATGATTATTTTTTTATTTGATAGGCAAGAAAATTTTATTGATATTTTACATTATTCAGTTTTGATACAAAACCAACAATCTAATGAAAAATATAGTTCATCTTCCACTGCCAATAATATTAAAATTAATATAAAACAATTAGTTATTCGTTTATTAAATAATAATAGTAATAATAAAAACAATAATAATAATAATAATAATATAGATAATAATTATATTATTAGAAAAAATATAATAAATAAAAATAAATTATTAGGTCTTAAAATAACACATATATTATTGACTAATAATTATAATCAATCGATTATGTATAGTATTCCTAAATCACTTCAAAATGAAGTCATTAATAAAAAATGGTATATTTATGCTTGTCATGAAATGAAAGGTTTATTTTCTCAGAAAATACCTTATTTCACTTCCGATCCGACAGCTGATTATGATAATAATATAGCAAATAATACTTCAGCTGGCATAGTATCAAATCAAAAACAAATGCCAAGAAAAATAATGACAAGTGTCGAAGTATTAGAATTATTACAAATGATGAGTGAAGCGTTTCATACCTTGGATGAGAATGATACAAATAATAATGAAGATATAACTGTTGATAATAGTAATAATGATAATAATAATGCTAGTAAATATGATGTAGACTTGTTTAAATTGACTGTTAGCTGGCAAAATATGATAATAACATTAGCTTCAGCTGTATTTAATGATTGTACAAATGAATGGAAACAGACGAATACTCGCAAACATCAACCAAGCAATGTAGCTACACATCATCATCATAATGAAGTATCTTCCGTTTATCATTCAACTCAATTTGATTCTTATTCATTATATACATTATCTCAATCATTTTATTTAAATAATAATAATAATAATAATAATTACAATAACAATAATAATAATAATAATAAAATTAATTTGGCAGCAAGTACCTTTCCTATTATTTCAAATGAAATGGTACTATGTTGTAGTCATCCTTTGAAAACTGATATTATTCGAAAATTATATCGTATTATTATTCAGGTAACTCATGTTTTAATAACAATCATCAAAACAAATTTAATATTATAATATTTTCTGTGAATGTGTTGTTTATTAGGTTTGGTTATCATTTTGGATAAAATCGAAGAAATTATCGAATTTATCATCAACAATATTTTGGAAATTAAGATCTGTTTTTTTGGAGAGTTTTTGGTGGTTTTTACATCGAACAACAGGATTTAATATTGGAAATAATATAATAAATGATGACCCAGTGGATTTTATATTTGATGAAAATTCAGAAGATGGAAAAATGGATATTTTATTATTTAATAATTTGTGTTCAAATATGGATGGATTAATTACAAAAGATTGTCCTCAAACTATGGTTAGAATATTTACTTTATAACTTATCGTTATTGAGTCGTATAACCTTTGTTGAATCGATCATATAATATTATAATATTATTAGTATATTATCATGTTTTCTTTGTTCCAGTTTCTATATTGATTGGATATATAAATTATCATTATATTAATTATCATATATTGGATATTAACACATCATATTATCTGCTAATCAATATTATTGTTTTGATTTTAGGCTGGTGTCGTATTTTTATTAACTTTAAGTAATTGCTTACAGCCTATACCTTCCATGCTATTCGCATCTAATTCACAAACAAATAATCGAATTATTTTGAAAGCAATCAAAAGTTGTATGAATTCATTTGTAGAAACAATGTCACTTCCTTTATTATTAGAATGGATTCCATCCATTTTTCAATCATTACATTTATTTGATCAAAATAATAATATAATACCATCTATTAGTATTCATACACTTCCACTCACTAATACAAACCTTATTAACGGATTAAATCCTAATATGATGTGTGTATTGATGTTTTTCTTACATGAATCATTACAACAATTATCATGTATGAACGACCCTTCACCTTCAGAACAACAATCACCTGAACTGATTACATCCATCACAACAGGATTAAGAATGATTTTATTAGCTCCATTAGCTACTCTAGTGAGTGGTCATATTTATTGTTTAAAATGGTTTATTGATAATCCATTTCAACAAAATGATATCAATAATACTATTTTATCAAAGAGTACTTCTCATAATAATAACAATAATAATAATAATAATAATAATGACAATAATAATAATAATAATAATAATAATAATGAAGATTCTTCAAGTATTATGCAGAATTGGAGTAGATTTATAAGGTTATGGTTGTCACTTGAAGATATTCAATTGTATTCATCAGATAATAATCATGAATCTGATTGGTTATCATTATTATTTCAATCAAATAAATTGAAAAATTATCCATTTATTAAAATACATAATAATTATAATTCAATTCCACATATCAATGAGAATAATTTTCATAATAAACAGCAGTTTAGATTATTATCAGAATCATTTCAAAATCATATATCAAATTTAACAATTTCGATTAATTTCATTAATATAACATTTATTTCCATCAAACCAAAAATAATAGCGAGTATGGTCATGTACAATAATAATAATAATAATAATAATAATAATAATAATAATAATAATAATAATAATAATATAAATAGTAATAATATTATTAATAATTATAATAATAATTTAAATAGTCATAATAATAATAAAAAAAATAATAATAATGATAATTGTGTTTCTCATTCTTACAGTCAAGTAATTGAGTTGTATTTAAAAATTTCAATTATTAGTATTATTATAAATATTATTGAGATACTCAATGAATCTGATGAGGTCAGCAGGGATGATAGTAATGATCATAATTATGATATTGTTGATAATAATGAGAATATGCGTGTTATATGGTCATGTTTTAATCATATC
>VKHH01006461.1:0-19105 GCA_015144975.1 Epipyxis sp. PR26KG
TTATTATTATTATTATTATTATTATTATTATTATTATTATTATTATTATTATTATTATTATTATTATTATTATGTATCACATCGCAGGAGTTGGCTGAGAAAATAATAAAAGTGACGAATTCAAAATCGAAGATTCGCTATGTCAACGCCGCTCCGGACGACCCCGTTAAGAGCAAACCGGACATCACCGTGGCAAAAACCTTCATCAGTAAGTCATATAATAGAACATGTCTCATATCGCCTCATGAAGCTCATGAGGAGCATTCCTGTTCTATCTCGCCTCACAAATTATTATTATTATTATTATGAAATATTAGATTGGCAGCCTATCATTACTCTGGAGGAAGGGCTTGTGAAAACGAAAGACTATTTGGTCGCCTTGCTAAAACACGAACAAAACGCAACACCGAATAAATGATAATAATATATCGAATGACTTTATTATTATCATTTCTGTTTGCTTCTTGCTTGTCTATTCATGTGCAGTTATTAATTATTTACAGTATATTCATGTATCGGATTGTAAATAATGTCCATTAATTTATTAACATATCTAGTGCTCATCCATTAATCAAGCCGTTATTCGTGTAAGGCTTGTGTAGAAACACGGGAGGGTTTCAGACATTATGATAAGAGCTGTTAATGGTGGATGAAAGGATGGCATGGGGGCTCGGCATCATCCCTTACACAAACCGTCCATTACTCTTAAACTTTAGTATGATATGCTTAACGGGAAGGATTTAACGATAAAATCAGCGAAATAAGAATGTTCATTTATATATTTAATAAAAATATGTTTATTTGATGAGCATCGAGAGGAGAGAGGTGTGATATTTCATACAACATATCACACTCCTCAGGTACTTTTCCCTTTTTACTACAATCATGTCCTGTGCTCACACCCCGTCCGGACAATTATGACTTGATAATCTTATATATATCATATCTGACAACTGCTGATTATCAATGATATTATGATATTATGATACTATTCAAATCTATGGCACTGGAGGAGATGGCACAAAGAATCGGACAAGATACACACGGTCACTGGTCCGGAAGAAGGGTTTGTGTAAATAATATCCATCTATTAAAAATATAAACAACAAAACAATGCAACAAAAATGTGATTCTTTGATCAGATTCACTACAATTATACATTATTACACGGGGCATCAGGCCCCCTTTCATTCACACACGTCTATACAGGTATCGTAATAATAATCCAACTTCATCCATTATTTCATCGATTATGATTATGATAATTATACCAACAAAGAGCTTGAGAGATCATTATTATTAATGTTATTATTATGAACGTTATGAAGGGGGCTTTTAAAGGTAAGATTATTCAACGAATTATTGCTTTGATTACTCGCACTCCGACTATTATTATTATTATTATTATTACTATCATTACTATTATTAATATTATTATTATTATTATTATTGTCGATGCTATTTATATGATTATCATTGTAATTGGTTTTGATTTGGAAAAATATCAGAATTTTTTGTTTATATTTTTCAAATATTATCATTTTGTTTTTGTTGAAGTAGAATCTCAGGGCGAGGTCCATGATGGCGGGGGATGGTATTATGATGAATGGAACCCACATGGCACTCATGGAGTCGGTCGCATCGCCATAAATATCAAACAAAAAATAACCAAAAAATGATGAGGTGCTTACTCCCAAAATGAATAATATCGAACAAAAACCTGAAATAACATTAATATTATTATTGTTATTATTATATAAAAGACAAAAATATATTAACTACTTAATTATAATTCATGGTCATTTTGTGAGGCATGATGGAATATGTGAGCCTTACTTTCATGTGTCCCTTTCAAATCCTCCGAAAGAATTTTGAGCAGTTTCGTCATTTTATGTTTCCTCGTGAGATAAATAAACCGTCCAATGAGCAAGTTGTTCATCAACAATTTGCTAAACAAAGCGAACATGACCACGACCCCGAGGACCGGAAGAGCCACTCCGAAGGTAAAATAAATGGATAAATATGAAACCATCGTTACGGTGAATCTTCCTCGATAAAACACCCTGACCTGATCCGGATTCTCGTTCAACAAAACCAAAGGTTTGATTAAGCTCGGAATACAATTTTGGATTTTCGAAAATAAATATATTCTGGAAGGGTACAAGCCCTCGTGATCTAATCAAAATTACAGACATAATATTGCATTAGCTTCATTAATATTTTTATAAAATAATTACTATACCTTTGACAGGAATTGTTTTCGATGCTGTACTGAAACTATTCAAATTATTATTATTATTATTGTTATTATGTTGCGTTATTAACGGGTTGTTTGGTGTTAAGGACAAAGAGTTGCGCAACTCCTCGCCTGTCATACCAACAGGTGATGATAATGGTAAAGATGTTGCTATGGAGATAGCCGAAGATGAAGGGGGGTTCATTGAGGTGAATTTAGATATAAACAGAACAAGAATGATGAGAAACGGTTCAACTAATCCAATCAGAGCAAATATGATGATGAATAATGAGGAGAAACTGTTCAGATAAGCCGAGGAACATTGGAAACTGTATTGATACTCTGGAATGAATGACAAAATATGTGTACTGACACTTGTTACACAATTATTAATGTTATTGTCAGTGGGTGTGGATGACTGGAAGTTGCAAGCATTGAACGAATAAGAAGCTGAAACGGCAGAAATATCGAAAAATAGATTATAAAAGCAATCGTGTTGTATCACAGATGTAGCGATGAAGGGTAGGGTATGCCAGTTCATTGTTATCATGATTGCAACTAAGAGCATTCTGTGGGGCTCGGACAATACGATTCGATAAACTAATTTATAGATTTTTGTTGTTTTCATTTGTAATTTCGTCAAATCAGGCAACATTATGTTGATTATACAAATATTCCATAATAGTTTCACCAAAGAAATGAAGAATTCGATGATTCCCAGCTTAAGACCAGATGATCGTAAGGTGCTTATTATAAATAATATGTTAAGGCCCATCTCCACCATAATATTGACCACAATTATGATGAAATAACTGCCTCCGCGCATGATCGACGTTGAGATTCCATTACGATTACTTTTTATTGAATTATTAGCATTATTTCCATTGGTTATATTGCTATTATTATCGTTTGATTGGAGGAAAAGTGAGGTGAGATATCTGAAAGACCGAGATAAGAGATTGCTCTGTGATGGGGTTGATTGCTTTGTTTTATCGTCACTATCCAATCGAATACTCACCATATCGTCGAACACAGTAGAATTATAATATGAATTTGCTAAACTTCCTCGACTCTCGTTAATATTACTGTGAATTGAATTATTATCATCATTATTATCAGCTATGTTATTATCGTTCTTGGGTGTGTTGCTAAGAACAGTTTGGAAATGGGACATAAAAGTCGACAAGTAACTATTGCTGATATGACTGTTGTTTGTACTGATAGATATGGCTCTCTTCTTTTTTATGCTGTTGACATAATATGGAATATAATCATTATTTATAAACATTTTATTATAAAACCAAATGATCAAAGCGATGTAACCCAACACTGCAAATAATAATATTAGAGTTGGGACAGTTCCACTGATGTAAGCCAACGATATCAACCAAGCATATTGCTCAGAATAAGTGCGATACTTAATCTTAACGATCAGATAGCATGGTAGCAATACGCACGCGGCATATATACCAGTCACCACACAAACTATTAATATTTTTATTACAGTCTCTCGATAAGTTCGGAGGTAGCGAAACGATATGTTGAGCGGATTTATGGCTTCATCTAACTGCTGTAATGATTGTAACGAATCCTCAAGAGATTTTCTGTTGTAATTATTATTATTATTACTATTATTATTATTATTATTATTATTATTATTATTATTATTATTATTATTATTATTATTATTATTATTATTATCATTATTGTTATTATTATGAGTAGTAGTAAGAGGAGGAGTGCTGTCTGGTTGATTATGATAGATTATTTGATGTTGATGATTAATGTCTGAATGATTGGAGCTATCAAGAATATCACTATTATCATCGAATAATTTAGTATTAGAGCTGCCACCACTCCATAGCAAGTACTCGTTGTACCACAACTTGACTGATTGCCATTCTCCGTAAAGAAAGGAATAAGATTTAAATGTTACTACCATTATGATCAACAGACCGACAGCTAACGCAACACTTACCCAATAAATAATCGATATATTTAAGACATTGGAACCACACTCATAGGATGGCTTACTACCATCATTGTGAGGAAGTTCATTACTATTTCCATCATTCCCATCACTGCTTAATGAACATGTGAAAATATTCCCTTGCAAAATATTAATATTTACCACTTTTAGGACAGATGTAGGGATCGCACCAGAGAGCCGATTTATGTCCAACTCGAGGTATTCCGTTTGAGTATTAACAGTAAAATTCGGATTCAAATTACCATTGAATTTATTGAATGAAAGGTCCAACTTCTTCGACCATTCATGCAATTGGAAGATTGTTGGGATGGTACCCACCAGGCTATTATGTGATATGCAAAGATCAGTGAAACTGTTACTAAGTATGACATTAGTTGGAAGGGTTCCTGTCAATCCATTACCAGCAAAATGCAATCCTTGCAATGAAGATATGTTGAACAGGCACGAGGGAATTGTACCGAAAAGACTTCTTCTTGATGTATATGCATTGCTGTTCGCTAAATATTTTCTTTGGCAAGTTGAAGAGGAGCTAACACCATCCATCACGATTTGTTGTATTTTTGGTGAATCGCACATCACTGGTGGTATTGTTCCTTCCAAACAATTTCCAACAGCAGCGAAAGAAATAAGATTTGGCAACACAAACGGTTCTGTCGGGATAGGACCTGTGAATTGATTGTCACTTACGTCGATATTTGTTAGGTTGAATTGAGCAGAACTATTTACTAAGTTAATGAGCGAGCCAATAAAATTATTGTTATGCAGAAAAACAACTTGTAAATTAACGCAAGAATGTAGTTCAACAGGAACAGTCCCTGTTAAGAGATTCGCTGAAATATCTAATGCGACAAGTGAAACCAGAGAACCAATGGAGGAAGGAATACTTCCATTGAATAAATTACCTATAATAAAATAATGACCAGGATGTCATACTAAACATACTTTTACATCAAGATTATTTTTACCTGATATGTTCAGGTGAAACAAGTTGACGAGCAGACTAATGTTGCTTGGGATCGTAGAAGTGAACTGGTTATTATACAGATACAAAGTATTCAAGTTTACTAAGCCCTCGAAAGATGAAGCATTAGACGAGAGTAATTGGGTAAACGGGTTACCGGAAAGGAAATTGTTGTTGCAATAAAATTGAGTTAAGAAGAAAAGGGAAGAAAATGAGACAGGAATTGTTCCGACTAATTGGTTATAATCTATGTGAAGAATTTGCAAATGAGATAAATTGCCCAATTCTGATGGGATATTACCATTCAATAGATTCACTTCTAAATATAATTCTTGTAGGAAATATAGTTGTCCTAATTCTGATGGGATGGGACCATTAAATTTATTATAATCCAAATGTAATAATTGCAACTGTTTCAGCAACGAGAGTGTCGCAGGAATAGTCCCTGTTAGAATATTATCTTCAAAATAAAGTGATTGTAGTAAAGAATTGTTTGAATAATCAATTGACTCAATTGAACCATTCAACTGATTATGACTTAAATCGATTTTTACTAAAAATCTCATATTAGTCAACAGGTTGCTTGGAATGGTTCCTGTCAAGTTGTTGCTGTTAAGTTGTATCATTTTAATAGCAGTTAGATAATGAAACGTTTCAGGAATACTTCCTTGTATCATATTATTTTCTAAATGAAGTTCTGTTAAATTACGAAGATTACCAAGCGATTCAGGAATTGTTCCAGTTAATCGATTATTTGATAAAACAAGCACGTTTAATGTGGCAAGAGAATCAATTGTTTGGGGAATGAAACCATTCAAGTTATAATCATCAAGGCTAATTGAAGAAATGTAACATTGTAATTTTGTACAGTTACATCCTAGCCCTTGCCATGGCTGAGTTCCACATGGATATTGGTTTAAAGGCTCACCAGTAAAATTCCACTTGTAGCCATAAGTACTATAAGGCTCTTGCCATATCCATTCAATACCATTTGTCGCATTGAAAAAATCTTCAAGTGCAGAATATTGCTCAATTGGGATATTAGCATTTAAATTTTGACTTTGTTGAAAATGAATATTGGTTAGTTTGATAACTTTAATTTTAGTTTTAACTTGTTTGTTGTTATAAGAACTGCTATTTATATGAGATGATGATAACTTCCAACTATTGGAGTCTTCAAATGAAAATAAAAGAACGACAAAAGCCAACAAAATCCCTAACATTGACAACAAAAATGATCAAACTGTAACAATTTTACGTGTATAGTTCGCAATCTGTAAATCCGCAATTCAAAAGCCACAACGACAACGAATATAAAGTAAAATCATTTAATATCATCAAATTATCAAATGATCCTGGGATTCATAAGTCAATGAATACTATGAGAAAAGAATCAGCAAAAGAATTGTTAAAATGCAAAAAAATAAAACCTATTATTTGATCTTGACATATATATAAAATAATAAAATAACAAATAACAAAACCAGAAAACCAGCAGCAGTACAGTTAGGTAGAGGGTAAAAATAAGTTTAACCCTCCTTGAGGGGGGGTTCTCGTTTAAAATAAATTAAATAAATATTACTCTACAACCTAATATCATCAATATCAGATGACTTATTATCCAAATAATAATATTAACAAGTTCCAGTTTATTTTTTCATTATTTAATTGACTTTCAAAATTCATTTTGAACTTAATTTACTAAACTTGCAATAAATAATTTTACAGCATTTAATTAAAATTTATCTTCACCCACACAAGATTTAAAATATGTTTCGTTTCATCTCGCCGGAAGTCATTTTTTTGCTTATATCATACTAATTAAAGATGAATTCGGTTCAGCAATAATCTCAAAGCTACCACTTGGTTCATCACCATCGACTATCTGTTGATAATAAAAATATTTAAGTGCTTCTCTTCTTATTGTTGTGTAGTAAACGAAAGTAATGATTGCTGCCAATACAAATCCAAGGACAAGAATACCAGTGACAAACTTCAAATGGTATGGAGCTTGTGGATAAATATTTGAAGTATCTGTACTGTTTCTAAAACTATCAAAAAATATCATAATGTAATACTGCAAAGTTATTCAATTTAACAATTAATAACTTACAGATATAAATAAAAATAAAATTAATTGGTTTACTTTATATGACAAAAAGACACATGAAAAGTCATGATCTGCATTTATTCTGCTTCTGCATTAAAAAATTATAGAATGAAACGGAGCGAAATCTTAAAAAGACAGTAAATATTTATCGGCTGATCAATATCTTAGAAATCAAAATATAGTTAAATATGGTAAGCGATACTTCAGCAGTAGTAGCTCTATTTCTGAAAGGTTTTAAATAATTACTTTGTTCAAAAGATTTCTAGAAGAACAGAAGAAAACGGTAAGACACTTGACGATAAAAATGCGGTCATGAAAGAGAGAAGATTGAAGATTGAATTGGAATCTACCGATTGCATTTTCCCTTTTATAAATTATAAATATTACAAATGTCAGATTATCCTATAGAGTTGTCAGGTCCTGTTAACGATCTGAAAGAGAATCCTTATGTCGCTGTTGTGACAAGAAAACACCGAAACTTGAAAAAGAAGTAAGCTTCCACATAAATATAATATTGTATTTCAGTGTATCAATCATTCGTAACTAATGGTATAAAATGTTAAAATTGTATCGTTTGCTTCAGGCTTGAAAAAATCGCTAAAGTTGAATCTCAAAAGAAAAGTGGTAAAGCGTTAGACGAGGAACAGTTAGTGCTATTATCATCCAAACCATTTTTAGAAAAATCTGTACTTGATTTGTCATCTTTAAAAACTCAATTAGAAGAAATAGCCAAACAGGTATTGCCTAACCAAAAGTGTACTTATTACTTTATTTAGTAATAGTTTGTTTGATATTCATAGGAATTGGTGTCAAAATTAGTCGAAAATAAGCATGATAATGCTCAAGTGTCTTCTAATGTTGATGTTAAATTTGAGGAAGCATTCACTGAAACAACTCCCGTTGAACATTTCTCATCTTCAACCCAGTGTGATGAAAATTATGTCTTAGTTGATCAATCTAATCACCATAGCAATGAAGAAAAAGAAATTTCACGTGATGAATCAGCTGAAGAGCACAAAATTTCCTTTGTACCACTAAATTATCTTGATCCTTCAATATACCTTCCAATTGTTGAAGGACATGTTCAGAAATTGTTGAAAGCTCTTCATGTCTGTTTAAACTATTCCAACAAAACTAACAAAAGTTTACCTGACAATGTGGACTTCTTCGGGAAAACTCTTTTGGGTCAAACATCTATTAGCGGCTTTCATGATACATTGTCAATATCTTTGCGCTCGTCGGGTTTGTATCTTAATGTAAGTTGCAAATAATTTATGACTAAAATATAAAAACCTGGCAGCAAAAATTGTCAAAATGAATTTATTGGCAATAAAACTAAATCATCTCTCTCGTTTGTTCGTGGGGATTCTTTATGATTCCAATAGAGATGTCTGATCTTCTAAAGTAGTTTTTACTGAAGGTGGTTGGAGTGTTATTGTCAAACATGAAGCTATGCTATCATCTTCATAGTCCCATTTATTCACGCAGTAATTTTGTGGGCTCCTTTGTATGTAACATTATTCATCACATGTTTTTAAAAAAAATTATGTAGGCGGAACTAGCGAATCAATTTGAAGTTGTTCGAGGTATCAAATATAGTGAAATGTCGAATTTGATTGATTTGCTTGCAGAAGAAATGGAAGCAGTCAAGATCGTCGGATTGCCAGGATTGTACGGAAATCCGCCCACATCGTTTGTAGGAGCTCAATCGTACTCATCACCAAATCAAGATACATATATTGAATCTTCTGAAGCTGTGTCAGAAGATATAATTATCTCACAGCCATTCACGGAAACTCCAAATGAGAATAATGATGGAATTGTTGAAGAAAGTCCAGCTCCAATCACAACACAAATAAAAGAAAAACGTAGAAGAAATAGAAAACAAGATTTTTTCAAAGCGATTTCTGATAGCAATGTAGTATCTTTAGAGAATATTGAACCGTCGGTAATACAAGAACCTATACAGTCCATTGATTTAAATAAGATAGAAAGTGAGGTTGATTCGATTGATGCCTTATTAACTATTGAAAATGCAAAACCTAAAAGAAATAGAATCAGAAAAACTAAAAAAGAATTCACTAAAGAATCAGAAGTTATTCAAGTTGAAATTGCGAACAGTACGCCTATAAACACAACTAATATCAAAGTTATTCCGGTTCTCAAACCAGAAGTGTCCCCAACAGTTGATAATAATGAATTCGCACCATCTACGCAAGCTCCGATAAAATTATCTCGCAGAGAACGAAATCGATTATTTAAGGAAAAGAAAGGTTTGTTGAATTCTAATAATGATGTAAAACAAAATTCAATAGCCCCAATACAACAAGTAGAAGTCAATAATAGTCTTGCTCCGATTCTGACTGCTGCTGTTGTGGAACATACAGTTGCTGCTGTTACATCATCTGCTCCTATTACTGTAAACGACAATGACAACGATGAATCCGGTGAACAGAAGGTTTTAAGGAAACGATCTCGTCGAAATAAAGCACGTAACGTGCTAAATAATGAAAATGTGAATGTTCAAGAAATTAAGGGAGAAGTGATTCCAGTCCTTGTCCCTTCAAGTTCACAAAATGTCAATAAGCCAAAGCAACAGATTATTCGTGGACCACCCAGAAATCCTCCTTCCAACATAGCAAAGCCAACACCTATTGTAAATAATAATATTAATGATAACTTAAAATCTGACAAAAATAAAGACTCGACATCTTCTGCACACAATCCTTCTACCCAACCTCCACGACAAAGACAACCGCAAATCAATCGCGTCCCTGTCAGCTCAAATAACACTGTAAACTCTTCAAATGTTCAATCAAATCCTCCTCAAGAGACGAAACCTTCGGTAGTACCTTCCGCTGCACCTGCCATTTCAAATCTTGCGCCTAACAATAATAATATTAATAATAATAATAATAATAATACACAGGATGGAAAAACGAGTCAAACAGTGAACAAGAAACCGAATAATCCTAAACCTCGTCCAAATACAAAAACTGATAACATACAAAAGAAGTAATAAATTTTGATTGAAATGATTACTTATCATTTCGCGATTATTTTTTGCTTTTCTGTTTAGTTGGTAAATAATTATAGTACTTAAACCTAATTTGATATTTAATAATATTATCATGATATACTAGTGAATATAATGCACATAATCGGTTAGTTTTTTGTAAGTTGATTTTAATTCTAAACGTATGTACATTTTTATGGTTCGTTTGATTTTTGCATAGTTCCTGGAATTTTTTTCCTCGGTTGGTTGCTGTTGTCGCTTTTATCATGATTTAGTTGACATGTCTACATTGTATGATGCCAGATTTTTATCTTGTGGTTGATACCTCACCATATCTTATTGATTTCCTAGTCCTCCTTACCGTTATCTCATGAATATAACTCTGCAACTCTAATTTTATCTTTGTTATATATTTTCCACGATAACTTTGTGAGTCTCAAGTGAAAATGGTGATTGAATCATTTTTGTCGTCGATAAAATTTATGCTTTGTCGTATTATTACTTCCATTTTCAAAAATAAAGAAGTGATAATATATAATGAATGTTACATGAAAGGCATCACTATCTAGAAGATCAGCAGGTTCCTAATTTTTATGAATGCTATTTCTACCACGGGGAACTGTCACAAAAATAATAGCTCTCTAAAGTTCTATCAAAAAATAATTGCAATCCAATGGCAGAATAATGTTTGGACATCACGGATACTTTAATTGAGTAAGACATAAATAAACGCGCGAATATAATAACAATAATCATGATAAATTTATATTCTATTAGAATATAAAAGTAAATATTTATTGAAAAATTAGATTGATTGTCAAATATAAAAATAAACAGACAAAATTATTCTTTTTAAAGTACATGCTAATGGTATGAAATCATATCCAATAATGAACAGGAACAGTCAAATCACTTTTTTTTCATGTAAATCACAAGTCAATATTAGAATTATTTCTTTTAAGAGCAGTTATCTTAAATATTTCTATGTAAGTCAGAAGTGACTATAACAGAAAGTAATATCCAACAACATAAGTACATTATTATTTAATATACTATGGAATATATAGAAGAGATTCATTCGAAATCAAATAAATGTAACTTATTTCCTGAAGAGCAGCATTTGTCAAATTATTGGATAAACGGATCGAGTAAGTTACTGTCAGTTGAAATCGATGATAGCAACCGTTTGAGATTTTGAGACCTCATCATGAATTGGATATAAACTACTAAGTGAGATTTGGAAGTAGTGTGATAATGAAGAAATTTATCCATGCTTACTTAATTTCCGATAAATTCAATTATTAGAATATAATTCGATAATTAGTACTTTTAATTTGCAGATACTTTGTTTCAAAGATTATTGCTTAACGCAAAAATGACTTCATCCATATTATATTTATTTCTGATAATCAGTTCTTTTTGAGAATGACGAGTTGATGAAATAATAGAAGATTTTGTAATTGTTGAATATTATTTATCTTTTTTACATGAGGGCCAATTAAGGATATAATTCGCACAAATCATCATCTTCTTCCATCCTTCTAAATGAAACTATAATTTGACAAATAGTTTACGAATTTCTTCATATAAACAAACTCAAGTGCAACGGATATTAAATTACTCTAGCCTATTGCCATTTTTCACCATATGCTCCATGTTCCATACAGCCATAGGTTCATTTTACAGTAATTGAATAGAAATGACTTTTAATCGATCAACATGAATTATTCTAAAACGATTTATTTATTTAGTTTGGTTACAATATCGATGAGTAATACTTTCATTCTGTTTCTCAAAATTTCGAATTATCATACATCATACATTATATTTATATTGAACATACGAAATCACTAACAACTTATATTTATAAGAACTGCTGCACGTCCCGCTTCCATCTTTAGCTCTCCGCTCTCCGTCACTTATTATAATGAATATACCATTACTTTAATCCATAAAAAAACGGAAAAATAATAATTCCTGGCAGAATTATTATATCATCATCATCATCAAAAATAAAAAAAAAGCAGTTTCGATTTTTCCAATAATTAAAAATCAACTGTGTGGGAATAAAAAGATGATATACATAATTACAATATTAAAATTTAATTAATGCTGAAGTCGCGTTGTTTGAGTACTTGAGTATTGAGATAGCTTCCTAAAAAGAGTAAATATTGCTTACTTTGAATTCCAAATCACTTGTGACTTTGTACGTTATTTCGTTATTTCAAATTTCAAATACCCCGTCAATGACAAAATTTCTTTCAATAAGTTATTGAAAAATTAAAGTAAGTGAGTGATATATCATATATTTTGTTTTAAATAAGTACTGCACTTTTATATTGTGAATGAAAAATTTAATTACAATTGTCAGGTCATCATAGTAAAATTCCTGCAGTTTTTATTATGTTTTTATTTAGGATTTTAATTATAAAATTTAATAGTAAGACTCACCATGAATCTTGATTTGTATGTACTTCAAACTATATGTATATATATTAAGCAGAACAACACTTCAAAATTTTCCATTTATTTCAAATTAATTATGTGATTATAGACCAAATTAAAATAATATGACTGTTCAGCACTATTTGATTGCAGCCAGATTTTTCACTACTATGGGACACTTAGTAGCACTATTGGTACTCTTTGGTACTATTGATAGCAATATTGAGGCAAGTATTGGTGATAATGATGCCTCAGGGAAAAAAATAGCAATACAAACAAGTTGGGTAAGAAATTTTATGCAGCACAAAAATGAATTTCTGTATTTATCTTTTGCCAATTGATTGTTTATATAGTCTGCACTTATCTTTGGGTTTTTATGTTTTTTATTTGATTTTGGAGGAATATTTTTGGGAACATCATTGTTCAATAATTCGGTAAGTAGTAATATTTATTATTTTGATTATTATTTTGATTCCTTCAATTTCATTTTCTGTCCAATCTTAAAGGTTAATCTTTTTCAAATACTATTTCATTTCATTGGAAGCATATTTTTGTCATGGTTAATAACGAATAATTGGCACTATAAAGCATTGTGGCCGATAATAGTTAGTTGCAATCTCCCAACAGCTCTCTGTGAGATTATGGTGATACTCTCAGTTACTGTATTTCGGGTCATATCTTATTAAGCCAATGAATTTGTTGAACAACACATTTATATTATATATTCATGTACAATATACGTTCAACTTGTTAACATTTATTCATTCGATGTTGGTATAGATTCATTTTTCATTTTGTTATTTAAGTTTAATTATTCCAATTTATTTATAATTTAACTAAGACTTCAAGTAAATCTTGGTGAAATATTTGAAATTATTGGGATATAAAATATGGATATATATACCATCATTATTTCATTATCCAGTCATGTCTGATAATAGGGCCAATGTCGGATAAAAGAAATTTATTGCAAATTTATTCATTTCATTATACCGGAAGTTGATATGACAAGCCTTATAATAATTCAAACATTATTCATTCATTCATAATGAAATAACGAAATAATAGTGAATGCATTTCAGCGCCGCGGCCGTGGTTAGGGTGGGAGTTTGCAAAAATTTACGATTTATTTCCAATAGTTTATATTGCATTTTTAATGGAATGAAACAAGATTCTCAAGTTAGACTATTGTCTTAAGAGATTTTATATTATCTTTGTTTGTGAATGAATGAAAAGATTTAATCAGGATATAATAAGATGTTGTTGACATTGTGAATGAATGAAAAGATATATTAATAGTTGAAATAATGAGATCTTTTTGACATAGTAACACGGATATTATGAACTGTAAATATTTTCTATATGAGATCATGAACTGCATACTATTAATATATCTTTTAACTACCAAAGAAATAGTGGCTAAAATATAAAATATGATTAAGACTCCACCTCAGGTAACCAGGGGTAAAACTCCCAGTGTCCACAAAAGATTTCTTCTAACCGGAGCAGATATTGAAGTGACACTTTGCTCATATTTATGAAATTTTTAAAGGTTTATGTGTGATATATCTTTGACTACTGTACATTGCAAGATGTGACTGCAATTCAAAGCGACAGTTCAGCAACCTAACTAAGGATTATTGATAATTCTGTACAATACGATGAGAACTAAAATTGTCGTCGAAATAGTGGCCATCATATTATTTTTTACTGTATCTATGATATTTTATATGTATATGGAGAAATGGTCATTTCTAGATTCCATGTTTTTCATAATTGTGACAATTTCTACAGTGGGTAAGTATTGAAAGTAAGCAACATTATATGAAAATATTTCTCACAACCGATTACATCAAATTAGGGTATGGATATCAATCTCCAACGAATGCAGGATCTAAATTATTCACAGTATTCATGATGTTTGCTGGCGTTATCATAATTTACACTTCCATTTCGGATTTGATAATTTTATTTTTCAAAAATTATCGCAAATTCTTGATACCATACAATTTCTGGAATCCTAAAGATAAACTCAGAGTAAATGTAATAGTATCAATTAGCAGCTTCCTACTTATTATTGCAATCGGCACAACTTTCATCGCATACAATGAACATTTAGATCTAGTTACTGCATTTTATTTCATCGCTCAAACATCAATGGTCAGTTAGTTCTGAAATAAGCAGACGGTAATACAATGACATTGTATTTTTTTTTGTTTCATAGGCTATTGGATATGGTGATGTTGCTCTGCACTATTCATCTAGTAAAATATTTCTTATTTTCTATATCATATTTTCAACGCTAACACTTGCTGTTATCTTGGATATTGTTCTAACCTTGCATTACAAGCGAATATTACGCAGAAAGACACAAGATCTACTAAATAATCGAACCAATTTGCGTTCAATAATAAAAACGTTTGATGATGCTCATCACAATAGTTTCAGTGTAAAAGATGATTTGGAAATAAGTGACAGTAATACAGGTGATATAAATAATATCATTGGCAATGACGGTCATAATAAGGTTGAAATGAAGAATAACAGCAAAGTTCAAAAAATCGAAAATCAGTCTATCTTGAAACAGATTGAAAATTCTCACGTACAGCACGCACAGTATGATTTCAATTTCACTGATGTGGCTCGAAGTAGAAGCACTTCTGATATCAGTGGGTTCAGTTCGAACTCATGTTGTCCAATATTGCGAAGGACTTTCATCAATAAATATCAGTTTGTTTTGAGTGTATTAGAGCATCTTGGCACTATTAAGGTGGAAAGAGATGTTATCCCATGGATTGAGGTGATTAAATGCACAATATGTTTACCCATTAATAAGTTTAAATAAGATAATAACAGGGATTTACAGTAAGGTCGGGGACATGACATATCTTATCATACAAACCTTATCTGCAATTCCCATTCTGTAGAAATTCAATGAGCTGGATAAAATTGGCTGTGGAGAAATCTCATTGCAGGTAAGAAATTCACTGAACTCTAACAATAAACACATTATTTTAATTTAGCCACAAACAATCACTGTTATTTATACGGAATAGCAATTAGAAGAATTTCAAGCAGAGAAGTAGCGCAGTGGACAATCATAACGAGCCCAGCATGACTTACAAGCTTGATTTGACGTCTCATCTAACTCAACAATTATTTAATAAATGATGAATTTCGAACGAAGATAAAGTTATGTAATCATTGTATCACACTCATTAATTTATTAATACTGTACTCCATCATCGCAAGATATATCGTTCGTTTGTCCTACAAAAACACATATAATTGATAATTTATTATCTCCACACAATCGAATGTATGAGACAATGTTTACCTGGCTTCTAACCTTCCACTATAGGGTTTTTACCATCCAACACGGTTTGTTCTTTGAATTCGTCTACAATATCTAAGTTGCCAACTAATTTGGACTCGAATGAAAACCCTTTACTATGAGCTAGCAAATAGTAACTATTATTCGTCAAACCACTCTGATGAGAGCTCTTCAATCTTGGTATTAACGGCTTAGTTGCTTGCTCAACTTCAATTGCAGAAATATCATACGCCTTAATCCACCATGCACTTTCAGGTGGTTTCTCCAATCCATCACGTGTCTATAATACACGAAAGACAAAAAAACGTGATAAACGATATCAAATTGTACAGCATAATTGGGGGGACTTACCGGATATCCCATGTATTTGTTATTATTGACGGATTTATTGTTGTCTCTGATGACATTTTCATATTTAGAATCCTGAGCCAAAATTCCTCTCGAGCAAACCACTGCTGGCTGAGACAAATAATCAACATTCAGATCGATTGATCCACCCTGCTTCCGCATCTCTACATCATCAGCACGGTCATTAGAATCACAAAGTAGGGACCTTATGATTCTTGAAACAAAGTTATTAGAACCTGATCTATCCTCCACCGCAGACGTGTGTAACGGAAACTTGAAACAAACTTCAGCAATACATTTTCCGCGAGTATCATTTGCATCAGGAATTACTATGTCTTGAAATATCGAGGTTGTGGAATAGGGTCGCGTTTGGTCTTCTTTTGGTTGTAAATTTTCAAATGCAGCAGGCGTTACCCAATCTTTTTCTGGTATAATATTACCCTCGAATCCCAACTGAGCAGTTGGCCACAAGGTATTGTTAGAATAGCCAGTATCTCCGGTGATCACCTACAGAATTAACATCACAATTATTTTGTGATTTGAAGTTGTGATGGCTGAACACGAATATTGGCATACCTGAAAGTCAAATCGATCGATGATGAATGGAGCGTCGCCGTTAGGTTGATGACCAACAATTAATTTGTTTAATGGAAGTTTTCCGTTTTTCATCCAACTCACCATGGCCGGCTTCTGCGGGTTCGGCACTCCATTTATGAGATAATTCGAATATATCACTGATGGATTTTTCGAATCGTCTCTTTGCATAGCCATACCTGCGATATTAACACATAAAGAATTATTTGTGAAATTATTATCGAGCATGGCGATGAAACTTACCATACATAACCAATCTACTACCAGGCTGAGGATGATCATATCCGCCTTCATCATCCCATGTGCTGCCATGATTGGTGGTTAACTTGGCGGCGAAAGCAGCTCCATTATTAATATAATCTTCAATCTATCGATTATTACCATAAATATGAATAATATTCATGCTGTTTAACAAAATTAAACATTACCTCGCTCTTTGCCCAGGCGTTAATTCGATTTTGCCATTCAAATGGTTCGTCTACAAATTCACCCATAAGGAGTGACAAATCTGAAGGCTGATCCTCTGGAGCGACCAGAGGGGGAACCATGTGACGAGAAATCGAATTAGGATTTTTCCCGGATAAAGCCTCTTCTTTTGTGAAAGGAACCCATCTGAAGAATAAAAAAAGTCAAGATAATTATGTAGAAAGCGTATCGTATCGCTTGCTGTAGTATTCATCATGCCATCAACCTCAGTTTACCAACCGAAACTTACCCCATATTATAAGGATGAATTCCGCCGTGAACTATCATCACATCTCCAAGTATGACACAAATTTCTCCATATTTGATATATTCACACAAAAGTCCTCCAGGTAAGATGAGGTCAAGATACGACTGAACGATCTCATCATCCGTCACGTTGGACTTAATAGAGTTAGAATCACCATTGATTTCAATTTGAGACAATTCAGTTCTCCGATATTCAAATGATAATGGCGATCCCATTGTCTTTGCTAGGATCTAAAAGATGGAAATGGAAATAAAATTATTAGTTATAAAATTCTTAATATATCAAAAAAAGAAAAAAAGGTAGGTATGAACAGATCAAACAATTCAATTCAATTATTCTTACCCATTTCATTTTTTCAACTCGATTCAACGGTACTGAAGTTGGAGTTTTCTTTGCCCAATAAGCATTAGGTGGTGTAGTAAGTATTACATCGTGTAATGAAAATATTAATCTCAATTTGTTAATATCGCGATTGCCGAGAATGAAATGTATTCTTCTATCATATTTTTTCTTTAAATGAATCAAATCATTAAGAATGAATCTATCTCCAAACCCTCTGTCGCAAACGTCTCCACCAAAAATAAACTGACAATTTTCACGAAGAGCTAACTTGCCATCCTTCTTATCACGATATAAAACTTTGGAAAATGAGACATATTTTATCCACGAATTATAATTTCCTTCTATATCTGTCACATACCCTAAGCAAACAAATAAAATAATAATGTGCGTTGAATAATTGTTTATATCGAATGAATATATATCTGTATTTTATTATTTATGTTTCATCCACCAATGAAACCAATAAAAGTAATTACAACGCTATTTCAACTATATAACTCACCAATAATAGAATTTGTTTTATAATCGAAAAAGTCTGACATTACAATAAGCACTTTTGTTGAGTCAGCAATAAAATTAACCGATAATCTTGCAAATCACAAATCACAAATCACAGTTTGCTTTTGGTGGAGTCGAGTCAACAATAAAGCAATAGAAAGGTTACTGTTTCCAAATTAAAGCATAGCGAAAGATCGAAAACTTCAGAAGGTACCTGTGTACTTTGCAAATATTTATTTGTAATAAGTAATAAACAAATCCTGGCTCTTTGCTCTTTTGCGAAGATTTATTTTTTGTGGGAAGAAATAACCAGCAATTCATTAATTTATTAACTTATTAACGTCAACAAATAAGCATTTTATTAGTTGACTAAAACGTATTAAGTTTATCATGATTAAGTGATTAACTTGGATGTTTATCATACGAGACCGAAGGTCGAGTACGTTCGAGAAAATACGAATGCAGTGTGAGTTTTTCAAGGACAATAACTCCGGTTAA
>VKHH01006462.1:0-19102 GCA_015144975.1 Epipyxis sp. PR26KG
ATTATTATTATTATTATTATTATTATTATTATTATTATTATTATTATTGTTATTATTATTGTTATTATTATTGTTATAGTGATGAAAGTAATCGCCATATATATTACATAAAATAAAATGAGAATTTCTAAACATGATTTCTGATTTTTGGAATTGTTTATTGTCTTCGAATATCATTCCCAAATGATTATAAACAACAGCTAATGGAAAACAACTGAGGATTGGAAGGCCATAAGATTGCTTTAATTCATCATAATATTCATAAATTTTCATATCAAAATTTAATTCAAATTGTTTCTTTACACTTGAATTATCTGGATGACTATCATGATATCCATCACCACTATTATGATACCTATCATCATAACTCTTATGGTAGCCATTATTATTATTAAAATGAAAAGTATCATTATTTAATCGAACTATTTTTTTAGAATTAATAATCATTAAAAATGCTTCTTCACAACTTTGTACGGCTCGTGTATATTGACCTAAATCACGGAATTCGACACATTCGTTCATTAATTCTTGCAACCTTTCATACTCTGAATTCAACTGCTTAGTTAGAGGCGTAGAGTGAATGTCTATATTTTCAGAATGATGACTATTTTGAGAATTTTGACTAGTTTCAACAATTGAAAAAGAATAACTTTTATTATTACTATTTTTATCATTATTATTGCTATTATTATTGTTTGTGTTTACGCTAATGCGACTTGTTATGATAGGATCTAACGAAGAATATGATCGAGAGATGCTATTATGAATATTTATGGATGAACTCATAACAGCCAATACCGCTGATTGAATCGCAGAACTTTCATTCATCATCAAAATATCATCGTTTTTATTGCTCAAAATATTATTACTATTATTAATGGACGGTAATGTGCCTGATTTTAAAGAAGAGTTCGAAAGAAAATTATTTTTCATTTGTTTATTATTACTGTTCATATTTTTATCAGTATTATTGACAGTTTCTATTTTCGGTAATAATGATTTTCTTTTTATATTATTGTTATGTTGATTATTATCCAATGAATCCATCGCAAGACTAGGACTCATTTCACTCTGATCATTAATAGTTGTTTCAATCATTGAAATAGAATCAAAATTATTATTATCGATTATTTGCGATTGAAATAAATGATGGATTTCTTCCATTTCCATTAAAATAGAAATACATTGCTCCATCATACTTAATGATGACTTCGTTGCTATGTCATGCTCTCCTAAATGCTTTATTCGTCTGATGCAACACGATTCTAATAATGATTTCGCCATTGTAAAGCTTTTTAACAATCTAAGGCTCATATAAGCTTGTGCTAAATAACATTCAATGGTCGCTAATTCTAACTCATCAAGTTTATTTCCTTCTTCATATGATCTCTTAGTTAAAACGTGTGAATCGATGAGATGGACTCGAATATGATATGCTTCTTGTAAATAATTAATTGAATTATAATAATAACCTAAATTTAATTCGATTTGACCTAAATATAATAATGAATAAGTCAAACTTAATGACAATGTGTCTTGTTCTACAGCAGGATAAGTCTCTGACTCTTCATCAAAACTAAACATTGAATTTTCTTTTTCAATAAAATCATTTATTTTTGATTGTAAATATTGTTTCATATGATATGATTTCATATGAAATTGTTTAGCATGATATAATTGATTGATTTGATAATATATATTCCCTTGGTTCATATACGCATCAGCTAATTCGAGACTACAATCACCATACTTTAAAGCATAGATACGTATGATATCTTGATGAAGGGATATGGCAAAATCATATCGTTGAAATTTTTCATGCAAATTTGCTAATAAATTCATCGTTTCACCTATACATATCATATAACGTTACTATTATTATTATCATTGAATTGTAATTATAATTTTTATATTTTTAAATAGTGAATGAATTACCTACAACTGCTGCATTTTCACCATATAATCGCTTCTCTAATATTATTTTTTGCTCATAAATTTGTTGAGCATCTTTCCATTGATTCCCTTGTTCATGAAGCTCAGCTAAATGACCTAACAACCCAACCGATTCTTCATGTTCTTCGCCAAATATTTCCTTATAGATCGCGAGGACTCGTTCAAATATTTCGATTGATTCCTTTGTTCGATATTCTGCATATAGTAAATATGAGAGTTGTGTCATTAATCGAGCAATACCCAACGGATCAGATGACAGTTGAGGTGTTGATTCAGTTAATTTCAATAATTCCATGCATGGATCAATGGCATCCCGATAGTTTGTTCGAATGATGAAATGATCTACTAACTCTTTCAATGAATATTTCAACTCTTCAACTGCTTCTACACCTGATTTAGCTCGTAATAAGCGATGAATAGCATGCTTTGTTGCAACTGCTAAATCATCTTCAGCTGAAAAAAATAATCATAATAAATAATGAAATGTGAATGAATGGATGAATCAATTTAAATGCATTATGAAAGATAAGACAATTTATAATAATCATGCATGTTAATAGTACAATACGTGGTGGAACTACCTGATAATACAAATATTTCATAAAAATTTTTAAGTCGAGAAACATCCCTTGCAACTCTTCCATGACCAGTGAAATAATCTGACATCAAATCCTCTAAGTGACTAACGTTATTACTCACTTGATCCATTTTTTTCAAAACTTTAAATTTTTCTATCCATATTTTATGCTTGTCTTGTTGATTTGTTTTACGAATGGACGGATGAAATTGCCATTCGAAATATTTCCGATATTTCACATAATAATTATAAGAATGAGATAATAATGAATATTTCCAAATATCATAATAATGCACTTGCAACTCGCAAATAAACTGCAGTTTATTACTATTATTATTGTGATATGATTGAAATTCATGAGTGAGTTTTTGTTTTATTATTTCATTCAAATTGAAGAAAACTGTGTGATTAATAAAATCATTCCAATCATAATCAATCGCAATAAATATTATCATATCGCGGTATCCATTAAAATGAGAATCTTTGTTTTGAAATCGATTTCTAATTTCTTTTATCTTCATTTTTGGATGATTATTTAATAAATTTAATATTAACATGAACTCTACTTGATTTGTTAAGATTATTGATGAACGAACAACATCTTTCACACATTTAAATAATTGAGGTAGTAATAGATTATCATGCGATAGATTCTTCTCGTGTGCTTTATATGTTATGCGATGAGTATGTTTGATTGGCATGGTAATTAACCCACTTTTTGGTGAAATATCGTCATTACAAACTAAGTCAATAAACCATCCCCAACCTTCTGTACCTTCTCTACTAGAATTATTAAGATCATTTGATGGATAATTCATAATACTTAGTATTTCTTTTTGTGATAAGCGGTCACATATCGACGATAATCTCAACCCTGACTCCTTCCAATCCAATGGATTCATATTCCAAAACTCTTCCTGTTCACCAACTGCCATATTATACTCTTTCATTATTTCAAACATGATATCATCCCATAATATCTTAATGAATTCTCCCAATGCAAAGAGACAATCCGCATCAGAGCCTATTGTGTGTTCTGTATCATCAACTGAAGAAGTAATAGCATCTAACACTGCATCTGGATTAAAATCAGTCACCATGGCCAACTTCGAAAAGTGAGATGAAAATGAAGCTTTGAGGTTTATTAACTCAACTATGTGGGAGATCCAGCTAACTCTATGATCATTATTCACGTGGTTATGATCAGATAATTTTATTAGAGAATCAGCAACCATTGCTTGCCAATTGACAAACACTCCCAATCTTGAGATGAATATTATTATTTATCAATACCAATGTTATGTAAACGGAAATCTATGAATAGATATTATAATGAATAATAACTGTCTATGATATAATCTTTACACTCTAAATCTTGATATGAATATTATAATTTATCAATGGCAAAGTTTTGTAAACGGAATATATTAATATATATAAATGTATGAATAATGAATTCAAACTAACTTTTTTGAAATCATGGGAAATATATTTTGTTAAGGTTTGATATACAGTAGCATTTTCATATTATTATCAGTATTAAGTAATATTCCACTATAAATCAGTTTTACAAAAATAAAAGAAATATATAAAATAAATTAATGAACCACGGAAATGACGAAACTGCAGAGTGTTGAAATTGCAGTTAACGGAACCATAAAGTTACGTTGAAACGGTTATCATTTCTCTCTTTCTCTCCCAAAAAAGAATCCCAGAACTCCACGGTACTGTCAAGTGACATCACTTACATATCTTTGAATGACTTAATATATCTCAAATCCAAACTGTAGATGATAGTAAATATCGAACCAATATCAATTCATAAGACGTCCAGCAAAATTCTTTCTCCTGGACGGATTTCACCTGAATCTCCACATGATCTACACAGGCGATTGTACATTGAAGAAGTCAAAGAAAATCATGGTAAGGTTCATAAACTTCAAATATTGAACCCTGAAAACTTGTATAATGAGAAAGAGTATAAATATTACAACTCTGATTCGGAGTCAGAAAATGAAGAGGTATATCAACTGGTTTCACCATACTTAAATATAAAGAGTAGAGTCGAATCACCATCAAATCGAGCTAATGATCCTTTTGAAAATATTGTCCCAGACTTCACAAATATTATAACTGAAATTCAATTGAAATCAAATCCTCCAACGCCTACTCCACGAGTTTCAGCACTAACAAGTTTATTGTCTTCAACCAATCTAAAAGCAATGGTAGAAGCTCAAAATAGTCTAAATGATCCTAAGTTTGTGCATTCTTCCGATTCTGTTCAATCATTAACCAAATGTGAAAATAAACTAGTTCTTAAAACATTATCATGTAAAGACTTGTTGGAAACAGCCTTACTGGATCATAATATAAAAAGAAACGTCAACACTAAGTTAATGGCAGCAGAAGAAGATGGTAGTATTATGGAAGATTTACCTGAATTTTCCGGTGAAACTGATGTATTAGGAACTGGAGTACATGATTTTGTGGTCGTAGACACGATTGGTACAACCGAACTTATTCATATTCGAGTAACTGAAGAATTGGTTACTAATAAATCAGTTGACAATAATCAAATTGATATCCTCTCAGAAACGGTTTATTATGATATCGATGATTTAGAAGATAAAAATTCATCTCTCAATGAAGATATTGACAATGAGAATGGTTTGAGAACTCACTCCAGTCATAATGATTTGATTTATGATATTGATTTCGATGATGACATAAAATATGTTTCATATGATGATGGTGATGACATAAATTGCAGTAAAGATAGTAAAGATGCGTATGACGTTTCTAAAAATCATTCCTTTCAATCACAATCTAATAATAATATCTACTATAAAAGCAAAGCAGATGTTCAGCCAAATAATAATCGAAGCTTATCAACAAATGATGTATTAGATCTTAAAAGAGACAAAATGCCTGAAATAATAAATTCACAACCCCCTTTGTCGTTGATTATTCCTCATTCCTTGAGAAAAGCTGCTAATGACTCTAGCGAATCTATTATTCGTGTGGCATACAGATCACCTGGTCAATCTGAATGGACAAATTCTCCTACTACCATATCATTGAAGAAATATCAAGATGAGAAAAATAATAATAATAATCATAATACAAATAATAATATCTCAAACTCCAATAATTCGTCTATAAATGAAATAAAGTCGTCATTAGGAATCAATGTGAATTTTAATTCTCACAGTGGTTCGACGAATAACTTCTCTCGTAAAAATAGTGATGTGACTGATTATCCCAACTCTGGCTGCTCATCACCTATTCCAATAGAACTCAGTCGTTCTTATAATTTATCATCACCGATTAATATGTATCGGACAAGAAACTCTTCTGCTAATACAGACCGTCCTTCTGATATGAGTAATGTATCATCTCCTTCTCCTTATTTACAATCATCATTTCGAGGGTCAAATCAAAATATGAGAACAGTTTTACACAATCATTTAAGTCCTAATTATCGACTATCAATAACAAGTCCTCAAAGAAGAAGTGATAATATTGATTCATTTTCACCTCGTGTAACTCATAGTGATATCGCGAGTTCAAGATCAAGTCATAGTAGCAAGAGTAATCACTCCACACCAAGAAATATTGATAATCCATTTCACAGTCCAGTCAGGTTATCTACATCCGGTAGAACAAGTTTGACTCAAAAACGTTCTCTAGGTGCACTTCTGCCTCACCAGACACCCTCTATATCACTCGTTAATCATAATTCTTTCCGATTAACTCCATCAAATGTTTTCACTGACTCTCAAGCTCCTCAATCACCAACTTGGTTACGTTTATCAGGAAAAGTGGAAGCAAATAGAGCTCGTCAAGAAAATAATGAAAATAATTAATCTACTGTATTTAAAGTCATCTATTTTGTAAATAAAAGCTGTATGGATATCTTCTACTCTGATGAAATAAATATATCTTGTAGACCATATTAAATCCCATTGTATATATCAAGTTTTTTATTTTGATACTTACATATCATTTGCACCTTTGTGTGTGTTTTCATTGCTTTGGTAAGGGTATTCCCCCTTGCCAAAAATCAGTTTATCATGAAAGTAGGTCTTATTTTCAGTAAAAAGTAAACTAATTAAACTGTTAAAATTATATTATTCGGAGTGACTTTACATTTCATCTATCTGCTTATAAAGTATTTTTATGAATTTATTGGCTATGGATATTGTAATATCACACACTGAATTGTATTTTCATCCTATGAAAATACTGCAATTATTCTTTTCAACATTGCGCTGTTCATTATAAAATTGTTAACTTAAAAAAAGAAACAAACTCCAACATTAGTGTCTTCATTTTGAATTGTTTTCGTAAATTCTGAAATTTTGAAAATGATTTATTTTATATCGACCTAAACTCCAATTTTATAAAATAAAAATAATAGATATTTTGTTTATAGTGAATATCCAATTCCATTGAATATACTTCATTGATGAAATATGCTTCATTGAAAGATAATTATAAAAGAAAATTCTTTGACATGTATAACTATTCCATCATTTAATTTTATTAATTATATTTATATAATATTTATTTATATTAAATTAATATGTCTATTAAATATTATTATATAATACAAACTTAAAAATTCTGAAAATTCTATTATTCTATATAATAGTACAAATAATCCTCCCCATAAACTTTGATACACTAAAAATGCCAGAGAATGAATACTATAAAAACTGACTGAACATTTATGTACTAAACTGTATACTCTATTCTCTATTTTGTATCTCTTATTTTCCCTTGTGTTGGTCAAATTTTATTGGGTTAATTTAAATATTGTTATTATTCAAAAAGAAATTATTATTTTAATAATGAATATTTATCCAGGATAAATTTCAAAGGTAAATATTACAAAGAAAAAAGATCAAAACAATCCTAATTAGCCATACATTCGTTAGTTAGATCCATTTCGAGCATTTTCTTTTTCCGACAATCCCGAAATGCATTCATTCAGTTATTGTTTTGATTAGCCAGCTCATCATATTCATTCATTCATTCATTCTTATTATTATTTGCACAGTTGATTTTCTTAGTTGATTTTTAAGGGTCAATTATCACATTTAAAAGCAAGAAAACCCATACACTCAAACATTTGAAATCACATTTAATGGCCGTCTCATGCATACATACACTTATTTATTTACTAGACTAACCCCACCCCCCCGAACAATAAGTGTGGGAACAATAGTAGTTTTTTTTTTTCCTTCTTTTTTCTTCTTTTTCTTTCTTTCCTCCACATCTGCTAATAATAAAATTCGAAGACCATGTTCTTCTTTGGTTATCGAATTGAAAAAATTCTTCATTGTATTAATCTTCAGAGAATTCTTACCACTTGCACAAAGGCAAGAAAACCCAATTCACTCAAAATTTTTAAAAAATCACATCACAAGCCGGATATTCAAAGGTCTTTTACGTTACGGTACACCACTACACCACCGTACAAATGTACAAATTAATTTCAAAAAGTTGTAAAATGTGAGAGAGCTTGACTCTTTTAATTTATTATCGAATAAGCGAGTAGACGTGTGAGGTGTGTGCCTTCCTGCAGAAAATGATAAATGTTCATAAAATGCTTTTCTATATTTCAATATTTAATCTTTGCATTATCTCAAGTGGCTTGAATCCATCAAAATCAGGTGGGTTTTATGCACATCGAGTGCCGCATATAATAGCAATTGATGGGCGATATTTTGATGATCCTCCTGGTGGAGTTGAAGCAATGATACAATTGTCATTATCTATGAAAGCAGCAGCAATGAATCCTTCCGATGTTTTCATAATACCTAGCACAGGTGAGAGTCAAGTGAATTATCATGAAAAGTGGCTAAAATTGTATGGGAAAGACAATTTGATACACCAGTATAAATCTAGGAATCAATTGAAGCCAGGAGATATATATATCATTAACGAAGGAATTGGTTGCCCTACTGTTCCTGAGGGCGTTATAAAGTTTGTATACTTGTTGGCAAATTACATGGGTTGTCAAGAACCAGGTAATATTTATACTTCGATTGTGTTTATTAAGCGATGATTTTCTTAAATTCTTTTCTCGTACTGTAGGTTGGAGATATATATCTCATAATCATTACCTTTCCAATTTCACTTACGAAAATAAAACAATGTTTTTACCATTGGAACGCATTATACATCCTTACATATCCGACTCCATAGTTCATGAAGCAGTTGAATTTGCTGGTTTAGATTCTTCTGATGGCTCAATATCTTATCATTCTTCAATCATTTCAACAATGAAAAAGAATTTAGTATTAATAGACGATGATGCTGGAATCGAATGTAATGAAGGTGTGAAACAAGCTGCGGAAGCTGCTGGAGGCGAAGGCAAAATTGCGGTTCAGTTATCTCCACAACAGATGATTGAACACTTTAAACAAGCAAAGGTAATCGTTGATTGGTGTATGAGAGGTAGTGAAAGAAGTCCTATGGAAGCTTCACTTTTTGGTGCAATCTTCATTACAAATGATTGTGATAATGGAATAGACTTTTCTGATTCTCCAATTCCAAAAAAGTATAATTTCCCTAAAAATATTGAAAAAAATCGAGATGAATTCGTAAAACAACTAACTCCAATATTTAAAGACATATTTGAGAACTATTGGTCATTAATACCTCAATACGAGCCATTTAGACGGATGGTACTCTCTAATAATCATAATCACATGGTAATTGAATGTATTCGGTTTTTAAGCACAATTCACATTGATCAAACAAAACAGAAGTTGAGACATATTCCAATAATTGGTACTAATAGAACTCATGCAAATCTTTTATCTGATAAACCTTGTTTGAATTGTTAATAATGAAATGGAGAATTTTGCGGTATTATATAGCGGTGCTTTTCAAAAAGATGATGCAAGAAATTAGAAATGAATATGTTTTATGATATTTAATATTCACCCTTCTTTTGTTGGTCTTAAGATGCATATATAATCAATCATAGAATTTTTTATAACAAACCCTTTAAATATGAACACGTTTTACAATATAAATATAAATATAATTCAATCTATTGGATCTTTCCAAACACCTTCGTGGGCTTTTTAAGCCATTCCAATAGGGAAAACCAATAAAAATGGTAGTTATGATTACATGAACGAATCATATTGAATAAATCAAGAGGAGAGGAATAAGGTATAAACATAACATAAAGCCATTTGGAAATCGAAAAGTTTTACCGACACATAGAACTCCTTTTTACCTTATTAAAAGAAATTAAAACCCGTTGCGCAAACATTCAAATAAAGTTAATACAAAGGAAAATTATAAGAAATTATTTCGAAAACAATGAAGAAGAATTGATCATTTAAAGTAACAAATCATATCAAATAATTTATATAAAAGCTTATATAACTTACTTAATTCGAAATAAGTTTTTGTAGAATGAATGAACTTATAGAATTAACTGAGCAAATCAAAACAGTTCAACTAGAAAAGCTTGATGAATGAATGAATGAATAGGAATTAACTGAGCAAATCAAAACAGTTCAACTAAACAAGAGGAAAAAGCTAAAACACATAACCAGGAGCCCTCTTAAATGAATGAATGAATGAATGTATCCGAATTCCGAATACCGGTAAGTTATAATAAAAAACCCAACTCCGTCGAAACACCACTCTTGTCCACGACACCACGACACGATTTTCTTCACATTATTGAAGTGGTCTCGTGATCAAGTACAAGTTACATCTAAAGGATTTGTTTTTTCGCGCTTCAGATTATGGTTGATCTTAGTCACTATAAACACTATTTGGAACAGACTAAAAATGCAAGAAAGTTGTACATTGGTGGAATACCACCTAATTACACCACTGAAACGGAATTGAGAGAGTTTCTTAATTTTGTTATAAGCAAAGGTTCGTCAATGTTAATATTATTTTCTATTTTGTTTCGTCACGGTTTCAATTATTTATCAACTTGCAGGATTGAGCGAAGATATGGTTCGTTCATACATCGTTTCACTGTATGTGGATACTAAAAAATGGTTTGCTTTCATGGAAGTTGGTACTGTAGAACTTGCAACTGCTTGTTTAGAGTTGGATGGAATTGTATTTAAGAAAATTATTCTCAAATGTTTACGTGTAAATGAGTACAAACCAGAGATGAATATTACCACAGGACCACCAATTACTCTAGATCTAAGAAGCTTTCAATTTGGATTTGCTGCTTCACCGACATTTGTTCCATATACTAAAGATCATGAAGTGATCGATCCTTCCGATGCAAGACTTAATTCGTTGATAAATGTGACTATTATAAGAAAATTGAAACCAGATTCCATTGCGATCGTTGGTTTCCCTTATGAAAGTAACGTAACATCAAATCAAGTAAGTCGAAAAGGCGCGAGTTGTAGTAATGGGCCAGAATGTTTCAGGCATTCAATTCGTAATTTCAAGAGAGGATATGTGATAAATTCCGAGTACAATGTCGATTTGTCCCAGTTGAAGTTCCATGATATTGGTGATATTCCTAACAAAGCATCTTCTGATCCAAAATCTATGTTAGGTCAATCAGTGACTGACATTATTTCTAGAGGTTCCATTCCGTTTGTGGTTGGGGGCTCCAGAGATACATTTCCTTACATCATATCGAGCTCTTTCACATCATTAGGCAGCAGTAATACTTCAGTGGTTAACATAAGTCCGGTGATAGATACTAGAGTGCTAGATGACGTCAAGTTCTGCCCTCCACGAAGTGATGGTAATGGTTGGTCGTGCAATGAGAGATATGTTCATTTTGGTGCTCAAGTATGTATCATCTCAATAATAATATAGCATTATCACATTTTCTTCATTTCTTATCGTATTTATTCTAGGGTGTGCAATGTCCTTTGTCTCAAGTTCAATATGTGTATGATCGTGACGGTGTGATTGTATGGCTTAAACGTGATTTACATCCATCCAATAGTGAGTCAAAAGTCATTTCAGCCTTCAGAAATGTGTTGTATTCTTTAATGCGTGAGGATTCTGAAGGAGCAGTTGATCGAAATATTTTTGTTACCATTAATTGCAATGTTATTTGCTTCCTCGGATGCGAGTCATTTTCAAACGCTTTAACTACATTAGGATTGACTGTTGAAGAAATACTTGACATTTGTTATATGTGTGGTTGCTCTCCAAGTGTAAGTTATAAAATAATTCTATGCTTTTCATCATTCAAATTATGATAATAATGATTATTATTATTGTATCAGGTTGCTGGCATTCAGGTGACTGAGTTCAGTCCAGATTCTTCAGATACTCGCTATAATTTCCTACTGGCAGATATGTTCTATAAATTCTCGCTTGGTTTTGCGACGAGACCTGGAGTTGCTCTAGACCAAGTGAACTGTTTCTCTTCATTGGCAACTACTATGCCCGAAAACAATATGAACATGGCCCAAACCCCAAATTTCATCAACCAACAAGCTAACTTCGCGAAGGTTACTTACCCATCACAGGTTGTGGGACCACCAACGACAGTATCATCGACTTATCCTTCCCCACATATTGTCGGGTCTCCAGAAGTTTCTAATTACCAAGCTCCTGCTCCTTCCAGTCTGTCTATGATGTTGTCAAACTACGCAACCGCAGCAGCAGCAGACCAAACTGCGACTCATATGATCAATCAAAACATGAAAAATTATCGTGATAATAATCCAAAAGCTAATCACAATAATTTGTTACCGGTTGGTGGTATGATTCTGAGACAACCGTATGACTCTTCTACACATGATTCTAACTACATGACTAATAACAATTCGGTTTACACTGCTGATAACAGTAAGTGATCATAATTATCATCAATACAAACTTAAATATTATCTAACAAAAATAACCATAATATTATCGAAACATGCAAGTTTTATAATTTTATATTGTTGTGACTGTAGGAGTGTATCATCAAGGAGGAGATTCACAGCCAAAGTCTCACAAAAGCAATAAACGACAAGTTAAAAATAATAATGGCAACACCATGGCCACTGTTAATAATAATTACTGTGATGATAATGCTAATTTGCAACACTCAGAAAATCATCATTCATTTGTATCCAATCGATCTACAATATCATCATCGGGTACTACTGGTTCTCGCACCACCGTGCAGTCCATGAATACTACTGTCTCCTCGAATGATAGTAATCAACCATTTTATATGTCAACATCTTCCGATCATAATGTGGCTAACCAGTCCCAAAGATTGCAGTTTATGTACGATAATAATCAGCCTGGCTATTATGGTGCGAATAGATTAAAGAAAAACTCGTATTCTATCAGTAGCAACAGCAGTGATGACAGCGAACTTCTTGATGCTGATTTTCATTACATTTCTAATTATTGTCCTAATGGTGATGTGGATGGAAACAATTCCAATGTAAGTGCTGCTACTACATCATATTCTTTGAGGTCTGATAATATGAAGGAATCATCTGACAATATGAAAGAATGGAACCAATTGGCCATACAACAACAGGTCCCTTCATATTATAATTATAATTCATATGCTGTGGCTTCACAACAAAATACTATTGGTAGAATTAAAAAATCTCAGACTTCTCCATTATCAGCTAATGAAGATCATGATTATAAAGACAGGTCACCTGGAAGAAATGAGTTCTAATCATCAATCCCTTTCATTGAATAGTAATAATAATAAATAAATAAATAATAATAATAGTAATAATAATAATAATAAATAAATCATACATAATAAATAATAATTGGTGGTAATGATTTCAGGAAACCCTTGCATATCAAGTGTTTCATCTAATTAACAGTTAATGTTAATATTATGATTTATAACTTACATTTTGTTCACATTTGTGTGTTGCGTTTATTAAAATATTGAATTAATAATCTCAATAATCGCTCAAATAGTTGAAACAGAACAAAGTTGATAATAAAACCAAGTTTTAATTTTAATATATGTTTCTTTCGACTTATTATAAAAATTATGTGATAATAGTAAAAACTTACTTAATTTCATCAATTTTTATAATGATTAATGTTTTTATCAATTATATTTGTGAATAATGATAATATTATATGATTGTTATGCATATTAACATGAATTATTTGATTGATCTTATCTCAATAATTCACAAAAAGTTTTAGTTTATTAAATATATATAATATTAATATTACATATAATTACCGTATATTATTATACAATTAACCTACATTTACGTGAGGGTTGACTGTCATACCATTTTGCACGAATGACTCATTGGTATAATGTCCCATCATTTATTTTGTTATTACAATGTAAAATACAAAAAAATTAATTGATTAATTTGATTATTTGGTATAAATTGTGATTATGTGTTGATGAAAGTTTTGATGAAAAATGCCAGAATTGGAGTTGGATATTATTTATTTTATTATGATTGGAATGTATATATGTTATATGGTGATTGTTATACCCTGTGTCCTATGTCCTGTGTATAAACATTCTGTTCATCAATCAAGGAAAGATTCAGTTCGAAAATACAAAAGTATTGTGTTTGATGAATTGAAACTTGCTTGAGTGAATATTACAATCAATTATTATTTTATGAATTTTTATGTTTTGATTTTAAGATAAATGTAAGATACTATAGTGTGATAATTTGATCGTGTTTTTTTTTGTAGTTACTGTAGAAAAGTTTCTTGGCAATTCATAGTTTTTTGTCACATTTATAAAAGGAGCTAACTTTCAATAATAACACTAACTTTTTCGCTAGTAGAAGGGTCCATTCATTATTTTTTTAGTCTTAACCTTTCGATCGAATTTTCTTTTTTCCTTTTTGGACCGAAAAGTTAAGGTTCAAAAATCCGAAATAAGATCGGTTGCGTTATAGTGCGACTTTCCTATGTATCGAATTTTTTTGGGAAGAAACAATTATACTATGGTGCTTAATGAAATTAAACAACACATAAATTACCACAATATTGATTTGCATAATATATAACGTTTATCTTCTTGAACAGTTTCGTTGGGATGACGTTAACCATATAAAATCCCGGAATTTTTGCATTTTATTATTTCTTCATCATCAGCAGGAGGGAAGAAAAGCTGTTTTACCAATATACTGTATCTATCTGTCTTATTCCAACCAAGAAAATAGTTTTAATCTCTATGTTTGTAGATCTTGTTTATTTTCGAGAAAAACCGTTGAATTAAACATTAAACATCTCGTTGATAAAAATTTAACACAAAAGCAAGATGATCTACTTATAGTTGAATATTATTAATACTTTTATTAAAAACTTACCCTATCGAAAAACTGCTTTTTCCAGAATTTCCCTGATATTTGATCACATCAGAAAATTAAATTGATTTGTTGATTTCGAAGAGTTCTGAAATGATGCTGGCAATTGATGCTAAACAACCCAAATCAAATGGAATCCATTCTTCCAATGAAATAATTACTCATGGCATTAGTGAAGCGAAGCAAGGAGATGCTAATATCTCAAATGAAAATATTAATTCTTCTTCACTTGATTCCGTGTTATTATCAACCAAAGATAATCAACATAGCAAAACAACGGAAGAATCACTTAAAGCTGAAAGTATGAAAGATGAATATGGGTGTTTAGACTGTGCAGGTGATACTTTTGTTTGTCCCTCTTTCATATTAGAGTCAGGAGTAGTTATGATTAACGTCGAGGTAATAATTGCTTTTTTAAAAAATATCTCTCAATTATAATCCATTATTTTAATTATTTAATTTGATAGACTCGTTATAATACTTTTGGCAAGTTGAATGAAAGAAAAGATAATGCAATTTTAGTATGTCATGCTCTAACTGGTAACTCCAGACTTGATCAATGGTGGGGTTGCATGTTAGGTACATTCCTTGTCTCACTAAGTCGATCATGCAATACAAACGGAATTAACCTTGACTCGTGTTTTCACATATTTTGTGCTATAGGTGACGGCAAGTGCTTTGACACGAGTAAATACTTCTTAGTTTGTGCAAATATCCTAGGATCTTGTTATGGTAGCACTGGTCCAATGTCAGTTAATCCACAGACAGGAAGAATTTATGGAAATAGTTTCCCTGATGTAATATTTTATATAATTTCTTATTTTATTTATTTAACTACTTCTTACATTTCATTGTTCGGTTTTTAAAACATTTAATTTATTTTAGGTTACAATCAGAGATACTGTTTCTTTACAGATTAAGCTGATGAAGGAGCATTTAGGAGTCTCAAGTGTGCGATGTGTCATTGGAGGATCTATGGGTAAGAACAGATTTTTTATTGATTTTAAAAAATTATTTCCAAATTATTTATTATCATTTGTTTATTATAAGGTGGAATGCAAGCTTTAGAATGGGCAATTATGGGAGAAGATTTTGTCCGCTCTTCCATAATTATTGGTTGTGGAGCAAAACATTCAGCATGGCAAATTGGAATCAGTGAAACTCAACGACAAGCTATTTATGCTGATCCTCTTTGGCATGGTGGAGACATTGATCCTAAGTATGTCATAATTTGAATTTATTTATTACTATTTAATATAATTCATTTTGCAACTATCTTTCATTAATAATAATTAATAAATATAAGAATTATTCATTTTATTTGAACAATAATCTATTTTATGAAAATGAATAATTAAAATCACTCATTTGTTTAACATAGCATATGTACTCTCACATCATTTATTCTGTATTATAATTCCATATTTAGTGTTTTAATAATTTATTGTATCATTTTCTATGATATTTCTCACCATTTTGTATTTTGTATATGGTTTACTTTATCTTGATAATTATACAAAATACAAATAATTCATCTAATAATTATAATAAAAATTATTATTTTTATATTAATTTTATAGTAATCCTCCTAAGTCAGGACTATCAGTTGCTCGACAAATTGCGATGATTTCATATCGTACCAAAGCAAGCTATGATTTGAAATTTGGACGTGAAATTGATTCGAAAACAGGTGCATGGGAAGTAGCCAGATATCTGGAATATCAGGTGAGAATTACCTTAACCCATCCAATAACTATATGGTGAATCCCTCCCTTCTTCAAACAAACTGCGCTCCTCCGATCGAACGACTTCCTTTATTTTTTTAGGGACTTACAACAAAATTCATACAAGAGAATACTTTCATTCAATTAATTCATCAAAAAGTAGTAATTTATAGTTATTATTATAGTAATTTTCTAATCAATGAAGAGTAGTTTAAATTATAATAACATTTCAATGCCATCTTTAAAACATGTTTCAATTCCATGTTTCTTATGTATGTGATATTCTCTTTTTTGGAGAATTCTTGTAAAAAATGATGAAAGTTTCTGAAAAAATAGAGGAATTTGTTTGACCAAGGAGAGGGAGTTGTAATCTTGTATGATCTTCAAACCATATGGAAGTAATTGTGCTTATTAACATTTTATAAATTATTATTATTATTTTGGTTGATTTTTTTTAGGGTAAAAAGTTTCTTGATCGTTTCGATGCATTAACATATGTGAAAATAATCAATCAAATGGATACACATGATATTACTCGAGATCGTAATGATAATTTGAATAATATATTATCAAATGTGAAATGCACAACTCTTGTCATTGGAATTGATTCTGATCTTCTTTATCCATTATCTGAACAAGAAGAATTAGCAAAAAATATTCCAAATTGTCAAATGGAAATATTATCATCACCAAATGGACATGATAGTTTTTTAATTGAACAAATTCAAATGAGTTATTTAATTACAGAGTTTCTTAATAGACAATATATATCTTTAAATGATTATTGTTGTGAAATTTAAAAAAAAATAATGTAATTGGATGAATGGATGAATGGATGAATGAATGAATGAATGGATGAATGGATGAATGGATGAATGGATGAATTTATAGGAACTCAAAAAAAAATATTTCATAAAAAAAACAAAATAATTATCATCTAAGATTGATAATTATAATCATATTTCATTGATAATTTAGGAAATTATGATAGTATTTATTTTTGTTATTATCATAAAAATATATATAAAAAAAATATTATAACAATTTTAGTTGTTTGTTAATAATAATAGTATTATTTGTTAAGTAAATTAAATAAAATGAATGAAATGAATGGTCTCTAAAATGCATTTTAAAAAATTAAAAAAAAAGTTTCTTTTATAAATGAAATAAAAAGTTTTTCGTTTTTATAAAGATACCGGATACAATCTAATTATTGTTACTTTAATAACCACTATGATGATAATAGAGCGAGTGTTATTATTATATAACCCCCCCCCCTGCCACTGTATATGATACTATAATACAAGTTTTGTTTATAATGACCCCTTAAATTGAAACCCCCTTAAATTTAATAAATATAACTATTGATCCAGCCCCCTTCTAGGGGCTGTCAAGCCAATTGAATATTACTATACTAATTACTAATACTATTACTATACTACTATACTATACTAATATTACTATATTATTTCAGCCGTTTTGTTTTCTTTGGAAAGTTTTTTTTTGTACCGCACTGTATATATAACTCAATTGATACAACTCGTATGTAAATAACTAATTATGGAGAACAAAAAAAATATTCTATAACAATTCCAACATTTATATTAATCAATTATAACTATATATATATATATCTATTGATATCAAACTAATACATATATTATTTACTATATTCTATTTTTAAAAATTCTATTATTCTATTATTCTAAAGACATTTAATCTTATCCATAAAACCAACCCCAGTAAGGGGAAAACAAAATATATTATTATAGAAATCCTAGACGTGGGACAATATAATTTTTAATTAAAAAACTCCGGACTGACTGAGATACTTGTTTGATAGCCGTCTTGGTATCATTTACTCTGTATACTCCCTATTTGTCTCTCTTATTTGTTTCCTTGTGTTGAAATCGAATTTTTTACCGTATTATTATATTTCTAAATAAGATATTGTTGGTTGAGATGGATTTCCCATTTATTTTATAACGAAGAATATAGAAGGGGAAATTTTCCATTATTTATCTCTTTTTGTAAAGTCTATTTCATTTCTGCAAATCTTAGCGATCTTTGTGATAGTAGCAGTAGTTGCACTCATGTGCAAATGATAGATAAGCTCTTAAGTTTTAGTATAAACACAACATCATTCATTCATTTAACTTTATGTCATGATACACACTTAAAATTTACAAAATGTGACTACCATGTCCCACCCATTTTGGTTATTCTGATACTATTCGCGGTAAAAGGGGGATCGTAAATCTGTGCATAGTTAACATCTTCAACATTGCTGTCATAAACGATATAATTTTGAAAGTTTGGCACTGTTGTAACTACATTTAAGTGAATTTTTATCAATGAACCATTTGGTCTAGGGTTGTTTCTACTTGAACGATCAGGTAAGCCAAAGCATAATCCCAGAAATTCAGGGATATAATTTATTTTGAAGTTATGTTGTAAGGCTACAGTGCACTGGAAGAATACGACGTGATGCTCAAGGTTGCCCGATCGATTAATTTTATAATAAAAAATAAAATCGAAACAACCTTGATTAACTTTTGTAC
>VKHH01006463.1:0-19098 GCA_015144975.1 Epipyxis sp. PR26KG
AAGCTTCTATCTTAAATCTATTTCGAAGATTTGTTTCACACAGAACATAACCTTTCGTTGACTTTTTCTCTAAGGGAAAGTCCCCCTTTTACCACAAAATAATTCTTCGAAAGTAATGCAATAAGTTACTATTCTTTCAATCAAAATAATTTCATACCTACTATTTGCTACAATAACGAGACCAAACTGAACCAAAAAAGCAATATTCCGAGTAATATATAGCAGTATTATTGAATTATTGATCGCGGGAAAAGACGCAGCGCTTCTAAGAGCGTTCTAGATAAGGTTTTTTAGATGTACTATTTACTTTGATTCAATTCATTCATTCATTCAATAATTTCATTCATTCATTGTTTGTCCTTCATTCATTATTCAGCATGATAAATGAATGAATGAATTAATTAATAGGAATTAATTGAGCAAATCAAACCAGTTCAACTAAACAAGAGGAACAAGCTAGAAAACATAACAGATTTGCAATAATATAGAGAAATGGAAATTTCTTTTGGGATGGGCGTCCCAACCTTTCGGAAGGAACAAATAATAATAAGTATTATAGTAGTAGTAGGGGTGTAGGGGTATTTTTGGTATATATCTTGGATACCATATGGGTATAATATAATTACGGTAATTAAGTTACAGTAATACTGTACGTGTGGTAATTTTTCAATAGGTTACTTTATTATATGAAGTGAGACTCGTAGACTCGCACTGTCAGATTGTCATATTCAATTCTTGAAATTGATTCAACATTCAACATTCCATCTACGGTAGTTTGGCCAACAGACAAATAAGACCAAGACCATCCACTGACTTTTTAATAACTAGCATATCCAATGTTAGATTCACATTCCGACGATGCAAATTCTGGAACTATTAATGAATCAGCGATCGTAACCTTAAACGATTCAAATTTAAATCCAGATGACATTGATAAAGCAGGATATATTCAAAAAAGATCAAGCAAAGGATTCTATAACAGCAGGCAAGTTGGCTAAATTGACAAATAAGACAAAAATTTAGTTAATTTCATTTCTGGTAAATGGACATTTCAAATAGACGATAATCTATATTTCTAATGCAAAATTTGTTCAGAATCTCTCTCCAGAATAACCAAATATGAATAAATTTTTCTGATTTCTACTTTTTCAATTTTGTTTGATGACATGCGGTATCTCTTAATCTCCATCTTAATAATTTTCGTCGATTTAAATAATCTGAATGTTTCTGGTTTCTATTAGAAGTAGCTCTTCCAATTTTATCATGTAGCTCTTTTGATAGTATGCCAAAAGAAATCCCATTTTACTCTTCTTATTCATAATAAATATGACAAATATGAAGCAGCAATTATTTAATTTTTACATCGAAACATAAGCCATAAATACAAACCACATCTTACATCCTAATCTATACATATAGTTACCTATCATCATTATCATTATCAACTGCAATAGCTGTAACAAATACAATACCATTCTCATCTGCTAAGACTTTTAAATTTTATGATAACAATGTTTTTTTGTATTTAAAGGTATTTCATTACAATGGGCCATAGTCTAAAATATTATCCTGATTCATCATCATATGAGAAAAAACCTCATGAATGCTCTGGAGAATATGATATATGTGATATTAAATCAATTGAAAAAGGAAATAATAAAACATTTACATTATATTTCTTAAATGGAAAATTTAAACTTGAATTGAAAAGCATAAGTGATGAAGTATGCAATGAATGGTGTGAAGTATTATTAGCAAAAAAGTCTCTTTATTCTATTGATGAGCTTTTACTAGATCTTAATCAACAAAATATTGTTTTTCAAACAACAACTTTTCAATCATTATTAATTTTAAAAGAAAAAGAACAGAATAAATGGATATTAGATAGATTAGATGAAAGCTTTCAAATTATTCAGAGAAATAGTCTTGAATTAAAAGATCAAATTTCTTTAGCATTAATAAAAGCTGCAAAAACATCAATTGAAGAATTTATTGTTATATGCAAAGAATGTTTAATTGAATTAAATGGTAGAAATCCAAGAGTATGTGCACACTGCAGGTAAAATTGGATGATTTCGTGATCAAACTTTACTTTTTATTCCATTACTTTTTTATTATTATTTTTTCTTCTTTATAAATAATGAATATATTTTATAATAGTGAATAGCATTATTATTCATTTTATGCAATGCCAGCAAATACAAATTGATTAATTTATCAATATAATATATTATTATTTTGAATTTTTATGATAATTAAAATTAATATATTGCATAACATATTATGTCCTCTCACATTCTTTATTTTTATCATAATTTCATATTTTATAATATATTATTATTTGCTATGATATTTCTTACTAAGTTGACTTATTTTCGAATTCTGAATATGATAAATATAATTGCTATTATAATTATTGTAAATTTAGGAATTATATTCAACGATATTCGGATGCAATTAAAGGTCGAATCATCCTTGAATTATCATTCATTCCAGGATTGCTTGAGAAAAAATTCGAATTGATGGGAGAATCAACTATTTGTGCATCAATTGAATTAATAGCTGCTATTGATTCATTAAGACTTTTTAATTTCATTCAACCTGATGTTATTCGAGTACTGAATGATTCATTATTTACAATAGGTCAATTGATTTCTTCTATTATTAACCTTTCAATTCATCGTTTGGATGCTTTTTTTGAAATGACAATTCATCCTTCAGTTCCACCATTACAAAGGTCTATGAAATTAATTGATATTGAAATGGTAATTCAAGAGTTTATAAAATCAATTTCTATTAATCTTGATGATGATTATATGATTTTGAAAATCATTTTGTCTAAGGTAATTTATTAACATTATAATTTTTCTTCTTTTTTATTAGATTTATATTTATTTTTAATTGTATTGTATGATAGGTAATTACCTCTCAAATACTTGGATTTTCAGATCAACTGATGTCTATTGATTTTAGTTCATATGATGAAATTGCTCTTGTTAAGCATATTTCATCTTGTGATTCGATAATAAAAAAGTTTGAAGGTTTAAAAGTGAGATTAAATGATCGTAAATTAATATCTAAAAATAATACAAATAATATGATTAATACCAACAAATCAACAAGTGATGATGTGGATGATACACAAACAGTTTATATGATAATATCAACTGATGTAATCGATTCTCTGATTTCTTCTTGTTATGGTTCCTCAAAACAAGCATCAAAACAAGCTATTTATAACATGTCATTAAATATTAAGAGTATTCTTGATGGAGTTTTGAATGAAAATAATGGAGATTGGATCAGTGGTGCTATTATTCAAGCATATGTTTATCGATTAGATTCATGGGCGACAGAGTTTGTATTAACAGTACCAAACAGATTTAGTATATTAATATTTATAGAAACAACTCGGTTGGTTATAAGTACATACTTGCAAACAATTGTTCATTATTATCAAAGACATAAAAATATAAAATTAACTGAACGTGGCATTTTGCAATTTGAACGTGATTTAAATATCATTAATGAATGGATGGATCAATCCGCAGAAAAGACATCTACATCAATGATTTATAATAATCCAAATAATTTCAATAAATTATCATCTTCAAAATATGAACAAAAACAACAACATATTTCCAACTTTTTACAAGAAGTTCAAGTTGAAAAGAATTTATTACTTACTGTATGTAAATTCTTACATTTTAATCATTCGAATGCTTTGGAATATTATGCAGAATCAGTTTTAGTATTTGGTTTACAATATTCATTTCATTTATATGATATTATTCGATTAATTATGAAATTTAGAATCGATATTTTGCCTACTAATCGCCGGCTTATATTAGCTTTATGTAGTGAATATTTGATGAAATTATCAGAAGCAGTCGTTTTAGATCCTTTATTATCGGAAGGAACACATAAATCACATTCAGGTTATTTGGAAATATCTATTTTTGATCTATTATGTCCTAGAGTTGGTATGGAACATTGCACTGGGAAAAAATGGGCATTAGAAAAACATCCGAATCCTTTATCAATTCAATTAGAAATAATTAATTTAGTTACTAAAACTTGTAATGAAGCACGTAAAACAAGACGAAATCAAAGTATAAAATCTGAGAGTGATGTATTAACTGAAGATGATATTCAAGTATATGAAAAAACAATGCCTCGTCCCAATAATAATAATATTAATAATAATGTTACACAACAAACACAAGTCGACATAGTGGTTTCTGCATCTAAAAATCCTTTTGGTGATGATGATTATGAAGATAATGATGATAATGATGATAATGTCTTAAATCATGAGAATATTAATGAAGAAAGCAGTCAACTAGCTTATAATAATAACAATTATAAAAGCGATAATAATAATGATAATAATAATATTGCTTCGGATAATATCAATCTAAACATTGAAGAAAGCAATTCGACGGAAGCTGGTTTGTCAATTAAAAATATGAACTTAGATATCAGAAGTGCGGTAGAAGTGATTCAACCAACTTTACCTCCAAAAACAATTAGAGAAAACCCAAACAAACCAACAAATCCAATAAATAATTCTAGCAATATTAAAAGCAAAAACCCATTCAACCCTTTCAATGATGACATGGAGGAAACTACAATCACTACATCAAAAAAGAGTTATGCTAGTTCAAACCCTTTCGATGACGATTTTGTTAGCAATGTTGAGTCAGAAAAATCATCAAAAAATCCGTTTGCTGATGATTTTGAAAGTGAAATTTCTCTTAACTCTTCCACTAACAATACCAATAGACAACCTCCTCCTAAATCAATGAAACCGAAACCGAAACTTCCGAATGATAGTAATAATAATAGTAAGGTTCCAAGTGCTTCGCTAGTTTCGAATGAATATGATGATGGTTCTATACCGTTAGCGACTCAAGTGTCTGTAATTAATAAACCTGCCAAATCTGCTAAAATTAATATTGTGAATGAAGAAGCTAATGATACTTGATGATTAAAATGTAATTTGATTGTTTTAGTATTGTTTGATGGTGTTGATAGTTTTTGAAAAAATAATATTTTATGCTTCCCTCCGTCTCTTAAACCGTTACTATTCTCTATGATTTGAAACTGTCAACTTGAATTAATCGATGTAGATTCCATTTTCTTACCTGATATCACCTAACCCTAAACCCTAATTTATTCACCATTCATTACTTCATAAAAGTATCAATTCTCTTATCATAATCTTATTCAAGTTGATTATAGAAATTTGATAAAATGTATTATTTGCTTTAAAGGGTCGATGATATATCAATTTACTGGAACAAATATACGATTGTGTTTGGAGTCGTTCAGTCAGTAACTGATTAGTCATCTAATTGGAGTCAATAATGGGTACATTCAATTAAACAAAATTGAAGTAGGAAGATGCTTATGAAATAAAGTAAAGAAGCAATTTTGATTGTATGTGTTGAGAATTTGTACAAACGATAATTTTGTTCAAGCATATATTAGTTATTATATTGTTGAATTAAATAATTGTAATTTGAATTAATTATGATTTGTTTGTATTTACTCAAGGCTGATGAATATTTTTGATACTTAGATACGCAGGATATCAAACCATGAATACGAGTACATCGCTATAAGCATCATCAACATAATTGGCATAAATCCAATCCAAAATATTAAAATCCGCTTTAGTTCCCTTTAAATCAATAATAATCTCTTATAATCTTTTTAAAAATTTTAAATTTCGAAATACCAAAACCACAAGCATTATAATTTCTTTTATAAATGCTGACATATTTTTCGAACTACAAGAGATATGCACAGATGGATAGATACTGCTGGGATAGACATATATGATGAAAATAATATAATGTTAATATTGTGGATATGTCAAACTACTACTTATATGGAACCATTTAGTTAATTAAAAGTAAAATTATTGTTCAGTAGTATTTTTATTTAGAGAAAAAATATATATGTATATGTTATCTTTCAAACTCAATTCATATGATATCATTATTATTTTGTTAAAATATTGACGGTTTTGGATGGGATGATATGGATGAATTTTGGATATTTAATTCATTCATTCATTCATTTTCAGTTGGTTTATTGGTATACCAGGTATAATATGTTGTAAAATTAAAATGGAATTATGTTGTTAACTTACTGTACTGTGCTTTACTATGGACTTGATGAACATTTCAAATTATAGAGTAGTCTATTGCTGAAATGAGTGACTGGGTTGAGAAATACAGTCAAGAGAAGAAAAAACCTTACTGGAAAAATAAAGTTACTGGAGAAACAACTTGGAAAGACCCAACAAAAACCAATGATTCATCTAATCAAAATTCAACTGAAGCGGTAACCACAGCAGCTATAACAGATAGTGCTGCGTCTGTAGAATCTGTGAAATTGGTTGAATCTGAGTGGATTGAGAAATTTCATGACGGCAAACAAAAGAAATATTGGAAGAATAAAACCACTGGCGAGACAACTTGGAAAGATCCCAACGTAAATATAAATATTAGTTATGATTCTGCTTTAGTTGAATCCACTCAAAATACCAATACTTCAACATTTGAAATAAATAATGATGATAATTGGATTGAAAAGTTTAATGAAGCAAAACAAAAACCATACTGGAAAAATAAATTAACTGGAGAAACCACATGGAAGAATCCATCTAGTACATCAACTGAAAAGAGTCGTCCAACTACACCAGCTTCTATACCTGTTCTTAAGGAAGAATTAGTTTCTTCTTTAACTAATGATCAGATTAATAATAATACTGCTGAGAGCGATTGGATAGAGAAATTTAATGATGCAAAGAAGAAACCATATTGGAAAAATAAAACAACTGGTGAAACTACATGGAAAAATCCTTTAGTAGAAAATGAGAAAAGTCGCCCTGTCACTCCAGCTTCAGAACTAATACAATCTCAACAGACTAAAGAGGACCAAGAACAACCTAATGCTGTCATTGCTGTTGAAAATGATTGGATTGAAAAGTTTAATGAAGCAAAACAAAAGCCTTACTGGAAAAATAAAGTAACTGGAGAAACTACATGGAAAAATCCCTTGGTAGATAAACCTGTTGCAATTACAAATAGTGTGACATCGAATGACACCAGAGCAAATGCAAATGAAGAGGACAATAAAAATGGGGATAATGCACAAGTAGGTGATGATTGGATTGAATTATATTCTGAAGCGAAAAAGAAGAAATATTGGAAAAATTCTAAAACGAAAGAAACAACATGGAAAGATCCTACAGATAGTAATAAAAAGATAAACCAAGCTGATGAAGCAGTTGTAACTCAATCACAACAGGCAGTAGTCTCCGTGGAGGTTCCACAAAAACAAGAGGTTTCAATCACGTGGGTCGAAGGATTTAGTACAAAACACAACAAAAAGTTTTGGAAGAACACTGGTATGTTAGTAGTTAGTATTTCATTATTATACACTTCAAGTTTATTATTTGATTGACTTTCATTTTGTTATGTTTCAAAGCTACTGGCGAGTCATCGTGGAAAGATCCTTACAAGAGTGGTAATAACAGTATGGTCAATACTCCTTTGAATCGTTCCCTTGCTGCTTCCCCAGTAGCAATTATGGAAGAAGTGAGTCATATAAAAAGTCGTAATCCAACTCCACTCGCTTCTAGACCAGTGACTCCAGCTCTATCAGAATCAAATAAATTTGAAAATAATAGTAAAAACAGTTTTCTTCGCGGAGTTGTATGGTTGAAAGTATACGATAGTGCTGTGCTGTCAAGAAGCAAGCCAACTAGACATTGTATAGAATTACGAGGATATGATATTAATTCAACTGAATTTGAAGTATTCACATTTCAAACTAAAAGACCATCTCTTTCTAAATCAAGTAATAATAATATTTTTATAATTATAATCAAATCATACTAATTATATATTATTAATAAATGTTAAAATTATAATATATATTCATGGTATATAATAGATGACATTATAAAATCGAAATTGAAATCGCTGATGACTTGGAAAGCTATTGACTTTAAAACAGTCATTTGTAATGAGGTAAACAAATAAAAACTTTATATCAATATTATTATATTAATTTAAGATATAATATTGTATGGCATTCACTGGTGTTACATATATTATATATATTTTTTTCAATCAAAGAATCAATTTGAAATTCTTCGACGCTTAAATCGTTCAACTCATCTTGTCGAATCCAATCTTAGAAATCTGAAATTGATCTTATCTGTGATGATCACATCTTCATTTGTTACATTTAAAATGTCAGATGAGGAATTGCTTATGTAACATTGATTTAAGGACGTTAAGAAGATTAAAACCTTAGTTACTGACAGCCTGAGACAAAACTGATATGACTAGAAGTAATCTCATAACTGTTGGCTTAATGATTAGTTCATAATCGCACAAATTTGCTTTAATTAATTTTCAATATGATTTGCGTATTATTTTAAGAAATATTTTTAATTATTTTAATTGATATTATAGAATATCGGAGAGATTTATATACATTCTGAATCTCATAAAAAAATCCTTGGAAGTCAAACAAACTCACAAATGGCTGATGAAATAACATTAATTATTGGATCATTTACTGATGCTCTATTATGGTTTCAATCCATACAACTCCGGATGAATGGCGGAGTAGAATTACCTTGTAATGCCAATGCAAATCAACACAAAGTTTCTAATATTGATCATGTTCAGTTTATTGATAAATCGCAGCAATGGCTAACAGATACTAACCAATCTCTAACGAAATTAGAACAAACAAGTGATCAATTGTCATTTTCTTATCAAATCTCATCGCAATCGTTAGCAAATATTGACTTGGAATTAGAATGGATCTCATCATCAAGTGTCATGCTTGAAAAAGGTGGAAATATATTTCATGAGCGATTCAAACATCTCAAAGAAATCATCGCAAAAAAGGTTGTTTCTTCGACCAATCATTCAAATATGATATCATCTTTATCGGGGTCAGTGTCGGGGGTGGGATCTCACAACAAGATTCCAACGACTGGATTATTATTAACGAGAATCATGAATTCTCAGTCACTTACTAATGACAGGTCGATAATAACACCTAGTCAATGGATTCCTTGTTGGATACGTGTTGATAAGACAGCTCGATCAATTTCATTCCATGAATACGGGCAAGGAAGCTTACCAACAATGATAATTAATTGTAATAATTCAATTGTTAAAATTCCTGAGCTGTCGAATCCATCGGTTCCATTGGAAATTGTGATTTCAAAATGTCATTTTATTAATAATGGACTAGGGATGAACACAGGCAATATTAGTATTTTTGAAAATGATAATAACGATATTCTTTCGGTTGGATTCAAATTTCAGAATATGTCCGAATTGATGAAATGGACTCTTACTTTTACTGCACTTTGCTCACAATTTATTTGCTATAATAGTGGTACTATAATCACATTACCATCAGCTAGTAGCATTATTAGTCCCAACTCCAATGCTGTCCATAATGCAATCAAACAAAAAGATTCATCAATTAATCAATCACTCATATCAAATAAACCAGTTGGGTTAGATTCCTTTGTTCATGTCTTAAGTATGAATGCTGAGCGATTAATGTCCAAATCATCCATTCGTCAAGTCACAATGATTGGACAAGAATTGAAATCAATGAAATTCATCTCTTCTAATTCTAGAATTGTTTTCATCCATAAACAATCATCCAATCCATCTACTTCGATTACCTCGAATCTGAATGGACTAACTGAAGGAAGCATTTTATTGTCCATTAATGGATTATCAGCTGTTTCATTGCCAAATAATGTCATTCTAAAGTTTATAAATGATGTACCAAATAATTTATCCGTTCATTTAATATTCTGGAGATTTCCAAAATGTGATTTCCATTTAAATTGTATTCAAATTCTTCAACCAAATCAAATAAATCAGTCGAATAATAATAATAATAATATTACTGTTGGTGCTACGGTCGATCTACCAGATAATCTTGCTTCTTCGAGTAACAATGGAGTCGCATCTTCGATAGCAGCTGAGAAAGATAAAACACTGTCAAGAATGATTATGAAGAAAAGGTATCGACAAAAATATTTTTTATATTTTTATGTGATATAATTTCATGACTATCAAAATCTTGTCACTTCACGGGGTCATTTTGATTATAAGAAACAATATTTTGAACATTTTTTATGTTTTAAATTTGATAATTCCGATTCTTATGATTGAATATAGTAGGTACTATACATTCCTAATGTAAATAAAATAATAATTATTTTGATTTTATAATTATGACAATTTTGACAGTTTCGCAAGCTTCGCATTGGCAGTTTCTTTGTTATCGTTTTACATACGTTACAATAATATAAATTATTCACACAAACTATAATTATGATTACTTTGGTCTGGCCCTACTTTAGTCACAAAATATATAATAATTATTTTTTTTGTAATGATTATAGAAATTCTATCATAAAAATCGCTTCAAATAAAGATGCTGATCAAATCCTTCTCTCTGATGATAGTGACAATATGTCATCATTTTATAAAAAGTTAATCACTTCTTCACAAGATGAAGAAACAGAAATGAATAAGTTATTAGCATCTCAAGCAAATTCACTTGCTGAATTTAATATGAAAACTATTTCGATAAGTCAATTAAATAATTCATCCATTCATTCACTGTCATGGAAATCATATAAAATATCATTGGTTAATAATTCTGTTATGATTAATACTATCATAAATGAGAATCAACAAACAATTAATATACCAAAAACAAATAATAAAAATAATAATTTGAATAAAAATAATATTATTCATACTATTTATACATTTTCATTAATTAATTTACAAATGAAAATAATAAATAAATCAAATAATCAACAAAATCAAAATAATGATTATGATTTATCTGATTTATGTTTAGAATTATTTGATTCTCAAATGAAAATATTGATTCAATTTCCTTGTTATAAAATAATGATTCTATTTATATCTGATTTATTAATTGCAATGAAACAAATAGGATCTTATCCATGTGAATTAGCATATGTTTATGATCAATCAGCTGTATGGTATGAATATTATCATACTGATAATCAATCGAATAATAATAATAATAGTAATAATAATAATAATAATAATAATCATAATAATCTATTAAGAAAATCAATTCCATCAGAATTTAATAATCAAAAATCATCATTATTATTCCAACAAATTGTTTATAATTTACAAACAATTAATCCTTCACCACGAAATAATATAGATAATAATAATTCTATACATTATCCTTCTCCAAGAAGACTAACAGACCCTATGATGTCATATAATATAACATCAGAAAATGATGAGTATGAATTATTATCAAATAAACATAGTATTTTAGAGGCATCTGATGCTTTACAAAACTTATTATCAGAATTAAATTTGCCATTAACATTTCCAACTCAACAATCGATTGAATTATTGTTAAAAGAATTATATACGATGAATAAAGCGAATCATATGGCTATGATAGAACTAATCGGATTACAGGTAAAATAATATTACCAATTATTTGTTTTAATTTTATTTCTATTATTGTTATTATTATGATATTTCTCCATTTTATGGCTGATAAGTTTGAACAAGAAAATTCAACATGCAATTATCTTTATGAACATAATAATTATTATCATTATAACGACAAGCTGCTTAATATTAAAATGTATTATTATGTAAAACTAACAATTTTTTCATAATTGATGATGATTACGAATTATTATCATTTTTTCTTCTTTATTATAAATAATATATTTATATTATTATTATTCATTATATTCGATTCCATCAATAAAGATTTCTTTTATTCAAACTGCTTATTTTATATAACTCGTTTAGACTCTTCATTATTTTGAACTGAGGAATTAGTATTTATTATTAAGTCAATAATTCATTACTTTTTCTGATTTCCTTGTATATTCTATTGTACGATATGATGATTATGGCTGTTAGTTGTGTTGTATAATAATTATTATAATAAATATTATTTCAAAACTTAATAAATTATAATATTAAAATACAGACCAAGTATTTCATAATTTTCATATCCAACTCATAGACCCTAAATTATATTCTTGATTCTTATAATGAAATGAAATTCAAAAAATTAAAATAATAATCATAAATCATTTTATTTATACATTTATTATTGTTTTTATAGAATTATGATCCCATTGAGTATAGTGATAATTTTCCATTTAATAATTATAATAATGGAGTTAAATCAACTTCCTTTTCATTCGATGGTACCATTTCCTCTGTGAATAGTAATGGTGGAAATGATGATAATCTTTTGTTTTCATCTGATAATAATAACAATAGCAATAATAATAATAACAATAATAATAACAATAATAATAATGACAGTAATAATAACAATAGTAATATTGCTTTGTCTGGCGAAGAAAAAGATTCAACACCAAGTGTCAAAGCATCTTCACGAAGAAGTTCTATTTCGAGACTTATTAACATTCCATTGGATAATATTATGTCATCCACTTATACAGCACCATCGCCTATACCAACAACTAATAAGGTCCCTCTTAACTTAGGATCCGCTACCGTTAATAATAATGCACCATTTTCAAAACAAAAAAAAGTAAGAAATTTTAGTATTATGATTAAAAAATGCTTATAAATTTAAGATAATATATTAATAATACAATAATAACCGTAATATTCTTCTATGGCAGTCTATCTCATTCTCAGCTAGTGTCAGTTAATCACTTGTTGAATCCATACATAACTGCAATAATAATAATTTTGATTCGATTTCGCGTGTGTAAATGTGTCATCATCATTTAACACATGATATAATATGAATCACATTTTTATTTGTCTCACATTCGACATCATAATAACTGTTTTATTATAATAATTATTATCATCATTTAACACATGATATAATATGAATCACATTTTTATTTGTGCTCACATTCGGCATCATAATAACTTTTCTTATTATAATAATAATTATAATATCAATACTTCCAAGTTTGATAATATAACATTTTATAATAATAATGATTATATATAATAATGTCAACTCCGCATGTCTTCACTATAATATGCTGTGTTATTCTCCTATGGCAGTCTATCTCATTCTCAGCTGGTGTTAGTTAATCACTTGTTGAATCCATACATAACTGCAATAATAATAATTTTGATTTGATTTCGCGTGGGTAAATGTGTCATCATCATTTAACACATGATATAATATGAATCACATCAACTTTATTTTATATTACTTATATAATAATAGCATTTTTTATTATGATAAAATATATTATGATAAAATATATGTAGTATAATTTATAACTACTCTTGGGTTATGATTTGTTTATGTTCATATGATATATTTTAATGTTGATTTTTGTTCTCAAAAATATAATATTTCATTTTTCTAACGATAGGATGAAGCATATATGATAACAACGAATGATTTGAAGCAACTGTCGCTAATACTCAATCAAATCAGAAATTCACCAGATTTAATCGTTGGAATAGCTCAACAAGTTGAAAACAAAACGGTAAATATTTGAAAAATAATGATAATATTAATAATAAAAACATTTATTTACATTTATTAATAATAAAAAAAATGTTTTTTAAAAAACATTTTTAATAAAAAATAAATAATAATAATAACAATAATATAATAATAACCGTAATATTCTTCTATGGCAGTCTATCTCATTCTCAGCTAGTGTCAGTTAATCACTTGTTGAATCCATACATAACTGCAATAATAATTATTATTATAATAATTTTGATTCGATTTCGCGTGTGTAAATGTGTCATCATCATTTAACACATGATATAATATGAATCACATCGACCTTATTAATGCTTAATTTATAAATAAACGAATTATTTATGATTTATTATTATTAATGTTATTATTATTTTAGGAATTAGATCGTTTTTCATTTATTATAGTTCATCGCTTGTGTTGCCCTTGGTCTGTGGATCAATCAATTCTCAAAGATTTGCTCGTTTCTTCTTTTAAGTTTGAGCATAATTTGTTCATCCAGTCCATAAACACTTTCCCTCATTCATCCATTCCTAAACCAACCATCGCTAATAATAATAATGTTAATAATAATAATAACAATAATAATAATTCACAAAATAAGGATGAATTAAGTCAATTATTATGGACAAATGTACAAAACAATCGTTATGATAATAATTTGAAATCACAAAATAATAAGGTGCCTCTTAATGCTAATAATAATAGTGCTAATAATCGATTTAATTCTTCTCCATTTCCATTTCATCAATCATTATTACATGAAATATCGATGCGACCTGAACTAACTTCCTTCATTTATTTCTTATGCGAAGAAATCAATATTCATAAAATATTGTCATCCATTATTTCATCAACCAACATATACAATAATATAAATAATAATATTGATAATAATAGTAATAATAATAATAATATGCCGAGTGTAAATGAGATTTGTCTTCATCTAATTGAGCCGTTCTGTAAGAAATTAGAAATTATGTTGAAGAATAATTATTATCCAACAAGTTTGAAAAGCATATTTCATTCATTCATACAATGTCGAGAAATGCTGAAGACAAACTATGGTGTGAACACAAATAATGCCATTACCATTGGGTCATCGAAAATGACTTTGCGAGGGTTTTTATATGATTATATTGTTAATAATGTATGTAATTATATTCATTATTATTTTCAAAAAAATTATAATAATAATTACAATAATAATAATAATAATAATAATAATAATAATAATCCAAAGTTTTCGTCATCATTTCATTCATTATCATTGGATGATGTTGGGAATGGATTATCCAGTAATTCGAGTAATTTAAGTGGATTAAGTTTTTCTACTGCTCCTAACAATGATAATAATAATAATTCGAATGAAAATAATGAGTCGAATGATAATAACAATGATTATAATAATAATTTAAGAAATCAATCATTTCTTCACATACAAATTAATAAATTATTGGATATAATCAAGCAGTTGTTTGGTTATAGTTTAGATTTACAAAATAATAATTCGAAATTAATATATCCGTTAAATCTATGCTTAGCTGATACAGTTGCATTATCTAAAAGTAAATGGTATCTAACAAGGTATAATAATAATAAAAATAATAATAATAATAACAATAATAATAATAATAATAACAATAATAAAAATAATAATATTAATAATAATAATAATAATAATAATAAATTTTGTTGCTTTAATCAACTCTGAGTAATCTAATTGTAATTCATTGTTTTTTTGAAATTTTAATAAAATACAATTATTATTATAAAATATCATAATATTAGTATTTTATATTATTTCAAACAAATAGTAATTATAATAATGTTATAATTAAATTTACTAAAAATTATTTTATTTTTATTTTTGATATTTTTTAGTTCGATTGAATTTATTTCATCTCCTGAATCATATATTTTTCCGACCACACAGGCAATGAAAGTATCTTCTCCGATTTGCAAATTAAGCTTTATTAATGAACAATCAAATCATAAAAAATCATCTATTTTATCATCATTATTAACATTCAAAGCATCAGAATTAATATTTTTGATTAAGAAATTAAATAATATTAACTTACTCATGACCACACAACAGCAACCCGGACCCCAGGGACCATCATTTTCTAAACTTCACCAAGAGTTTATTGAAAACCTGTCCAACACGTCCTTGCCTGATCTCCTGGCGAAGTTAATTTCTATCGAATTGAATAGTAATAATTATCGAAATAATAATGATAATAATAATAGTAATAATTATAATAAAAATAATAATAATAGAATGAATGAAAGTGGGGGCTTGCTCATCCCTATGAATCATTATTCATTGTTTGAGTCAACAAGGAAGTCAGGTGGGAGTAGTAAGGCAGGGGACGATGAGTTGATTTTAGAGCCATGGCTATTAGTTGATCAGTTAGCAGCAGCTCATTGGTTAGGAGATGATGAATTGGATAATAATAATAATCACACTCAATTCAAACAGGTGAAGAATATCATAGTAATTATTGATCATAATATTATCATATAAAATATCATATAGTAATATCATTTATTTTTATGAATTTTGATAATAATAATAATAATAATAATAATAATAATAATAATAATAATAATAATTTTTTAATAATTATTATTAGGATCTTCAATCTGTGAATTGGTTGATAAATGCTGCAAGGACTTCTCTGCAGAGCATTTATGATAATAATAATAATATCAATAATTCTTCTCCTCTTCCTCCCGGCAATAAATATTCTTCATTGATTAGCATAACAAAATCAAAAGAAATAAATGAAATTAAAGATAAATTACAAAATAAAACAAATTTAATAAAATCGATTGTTGAAGACATGCGATGGTTGGAATTAATGCGTGATTTACTCATAAATAATAAGATACAAATTTTATTTTTATTAGATTATTATCGTAATAATAATAATAATAACAATAATAATAATAATAATAATAATAATAATAATTTGAATAGCGATGCATTAATAATGTTTTCAAAAATTAATGTCACAAATATTAAAATAGAATGTGAATTAAGAAATGAACAGTTGAAAAGCAATCCTATTATAATTCCAGAATATAAAAATTCAAATAACAATAATAATAATGATAATAATAATAATCAAAGAAAAATGAGATCTAGTTTGATGAATTTACAAGATAAAAAAATTGGAAGTCCGAATCCGTTATGGATGATTATGCAAAATGTCTTCACAAATAATCAAAATATTCAATAATTCATCATTAAAATAAATTATAAATTATATTTATTGTTTTAAAAATATGTAAGAAATGAAAATGAAAAATATGTAAATTTTGTTTATGAATTATTATTATAAAGATAAAATGTTAAATATTATTTTGAATTAAAAATATTTGTTATTACATTAAAATTATTCAAATGTTTTAATTATATCCTAAAAAGTCAGATTACTATGTACTGGTCGACTAATTTATAATTATAAGTTACTTGTAATTCTTATTAAAATATCTGAAATTTGTATGAGACCATATCCGATATATCCTTCAAAGATATTCCTTATCGTCAGATATTCCAATCATAAGAAGCAAAAAAAATGCATGATCAAAATATTCAGCTACACTTTCATAATAAGTTTTTGATATTTAAAAAGTTTCTCAATTATTAGGAACATTACTAAATTTAATAACACAACAACACATCAAATCAAATTACTTAAAAAATTAGTATAATCCAAATTCCATACTACTAAGCATCATGGATACTTCAATTGAACTACCTCCGAAAGATGATGTGATGACATCCACTTTAATTTCAGTTGAAAATCCATATTTAAATGAACGAATGGAATAAATATTCTTAATACAATCTATGCTGTAAATGGATTCAGTATTTTGTGTTCAATTGAAGTTCTCAAAATCAAATCATCTTATTTTCATCGTCTTATTCTCTGCAAAAATAATGATGATAATTATTGCGTTTCTATTGAGCATTACCCTAACATAGCAATTGAGTTTATTCTAAAAATGCATGAACAAAAAAATTATTCGATAAGAGGAGATCCTTTGAATTGGGATTCAGAATGGGCAAGATTAAGCATCCGATGGGAGATGAATGAATACGTTGAAAATTACATAAAATTAGCAATTGAAAATTCTAAACAGATTATGATAATAACAAAACATTTAATTCAAAAATCTCAGAAATGGTCTAGTTATATATGTTACTCAGTGATTAGTAGCAAACATGATGATAAAAATTGCAGATCATATTGTATAAGAAGCAAAACCAAGCATCCTTTAATCACAACATGTCCAAATCCAAACTGTATGAAAAGACTTTTCTTTTATTTGTCCCAATGGATGTGATCTTATGAAGCAAACGCAAACTAATAAGCATGAGTATATGAATCATTGCCAAAGATGTTCTTATAAAGCAGAATTTAAGCATCTACAACTCCTTCAGAAATCTCCAACACAGCTTTTGAATGTACTCGAACTATTTTGGGAATTAGTGGACTATACTCTTCATAATGAATCACATAATATAGATTTACCATCCATTCTTTCCAATAATAAACATTTATGGAATAAAGAAAAAATGAGAACACTTCTTTCAAATAATGATTTTATTAATAAACTATTGGAGATAATGTAATAATAATTACTTACTCCAAAAGCAAAATGTTTTTATCACATAATTTAATAATGATGTAATATATCATTGATATCATTGATCGTTGAAAAGTGGTTAACATAATAATAATAATAAAAGATAAAAAAGAAGCATGTATTATTATTGTTATTACTATACTGTAACTGTAACTTCAATGGAATTGTTCATTTCCAGTTTCACAATGTCTATAGCATTAGTAATGTCTCTCATGGTTTTCATATTTCCATTATTAATAACAGAAGGAAGCTTATCAATTTCTATCACTGCAGCAATTTGTCTACAAAACTCCTGTAGAAGAGCTAAGAAGCTCCTCTTTTAATAAAAAATCTTTTATGATAGTTGGATTTCGGCTTCATATCTAATATAGTTGCCATTTTACTAATAATTCCGTATGGAGTAACTGCTGGATCAAAAGGATCATCTTCGCTTAATGCTCGTTAAAACATATTAGCACTTTTACCACCATATTCAGTAATGGATCCTGCCATGCGATAAGAACTTTTGGATATGTGCAGTTAATATTTCGGATTTCTTCATAAAGATTCACTGTGTCTTGTACGTTGTCTAACATAGTTAAGGTTGGAAATTTTAATGAAAGTCCAGTGATAGATTGCGCCGCAAAGTGCTTTTAATGTGGACATACTTCGGATAAAATTGTTTCTATAATCGATTGATCATTCAAGCTTCAAGATAGGTACAACAATCGTAAATGGTTACCAGTACACAGTACAGACTCAGATCGATGCCATAAAACACAAGAGTCATGCTGTTGTTGAGATATTGATCGATGAAAAGTCAAAAAATACGAAATATTTCAATTTTCGATGGATTTCTGCCATTATTTC
>VKHH01006464.1:0-19096 GCA_015144975.1 Epipyxis sp. PR26KG
ATTATTATTATTATTATTATTATTATTATTATTATTATTATTATTATTATTATTATCATTATTATCATTATTATTATCATTATTAATTTGAACAAGAAAATAAAAGATCAAATATCTCTTAAAACATAATAATAATTATTATTAATATAATTATCATTATTATTGTTATTATTATTATTACCAATTCTCGTTTAACAATTAAAGCTTCTTTCTTCATTTGATTAGTTGCCACACGCACACTTTTGGCTTTTAATGCATATTCTTTTTGTTGTCTTTGAATTAAGAAAAATGGGAATACTAATGCCTATAGAAACAAAATATATAATAAGAGCTTGTCTAAAATGGAATATAATTATAATTTTATATTATCCAGTGAAACATGTACGAAACCATTCGTAACAACTACATATTAATCATAAGATAAGACATGAAAAAAACAAGTTGTCGCATTAACTAAATGTTGTCGCTTCTAGTTGATTGATTTTCTGACAGGAATGGGACATGACAATTGTTTCCGGGATTATTATGGAAATTTTACGACTTCTATAATAACTTGTCAGGTCCTATTCCCTATATAGTTGTCAAGTTAATCAATTTGGAGCGACTGCACAGTGCAATGAACTGTTACGATCAATGCAGTTTTGTTTTCTTATTCTCTTTATCTAATTCGGTAGGTTACCCCAGAGAACTAGAGTTAAAGTTGTAGGTTATGTATATTTGGATCAATCATTTATATCAAGATTAGGTTGTTGTGCATAATTTATATCAACAACTCCAAAAAGCCAAGACTATATGATAGCCTTTCCGGAGTTCTAACTATCTCATAAGTTTAGAAAGTTGAGTATAGAAAGTAAACTAAATACATGGAAGTTATTTGATTATGAATGACCACTAATTAATTGCGGTGCTATTATTTGACTATAGGCTCATAGTTTAACTATCCCGTATCCGATAGTAAAGCATGTTGTAGTTGATATGATATATCGAAGAAAAAACAACTCACCTCAATTTTATAAACTGCCATATGCCTCCTCGCTATCATTAATTTCCTTTGTTTTCTACAACGATAAATATGATATACACGTTTGATTTTCTCAATAGAATCTATTTTTGCTAAATAAAACTGGAATTTTATGAATAATCTCGTGCGATGACTTCTAAATACTGATTGAATCTTAATAGCAGCAGTATAACGATGACATTTGAAATTAAAAAGACGAAAACATTTCTGAATTTTCTTAGCATAAATACCTATAATATGAAATATATATTAACAATAAAACATCATTTTGGTTTATAAAATTGAAATTTATCAGTTCATCAATTCATCCAAATAATCTAAAAATAGAATCTTACCAAGCCTTAGCCGTGGTCTGCTTATTACAATGTATCGTTTCCAATTATAATAACATAATCTTAAATGATACATATAAGGTGCAATTCGTTTCCTAATTCTACGCCCACGGATGACTTTTTGAACTTTTAAGGCACTTGATTCTAAAAGATCACAATATCGCTGATAACGGTAATTCTTAAGTCTAACAATATAACCACGCCATCTTTTCTGAATATTAGTTGAATTCCATTTTTTCTGATCATAATCTGTTCGATAGCATATACAACAAATTAAAATAAATTTACTCATTAATTTATTAAAAAAGCCTGCTTTTAAATTTTTTGAAATAATTTTTGCACTTTTATTCCATAATTTATTACGTTCAATTTCACGTTGAATTGCTAATTCACGTTCCCGTTTCTCTTTTAATACATCATATTTTGATAGAAATAATAATTGTAATTTTTTTATTCCATTCATAATTATTTTATATTTTTTATTTTGTGAAAACATTCGAATCATTGATTGTGATAATAATATTTGATGATGTAATTGACGTGCTCTACAAATTAAATCATATTTATATACTAAATGACCAATTTTATTATAGAAATAATATAATCGAGCAAATCTTTTATTTGATCGTTTCCGTAAAGCATGTCCACGAAATACTTTTTGTATAATAATACTTGCCACTTGTGTAACTTTTAAATATTTTAGATGCTTTTTAGATATATAAATAGCATATAATCGCTTCATGCATCGTTGTAATCTACGAACATTTTTCATATAAATAATTTGCTGTCGATGCTTTCTTGATTTCTATATGATAAATTGCATAAAAAATTAGAATTAATTTAGTAATTCAAAACGAAATATTATATAATTAGATCATTAGAACAGAAGCAAAATAAAAAAATCCAAATCATTGATGGTTTAGTTTCCTTCAATTGGCATATGGTTCAAATATTAAAAAATCTATTAAATAATTTTACTTACACGAACAACATTTTTCCAAGCCTGAAAATTACGATTCATATCATTTCTTCGTTTGATTTTCATTCTAACAACTGCTCGTTTCCAAATTGTTTCTTTTACCATTTTACTAAACTTTTGAATTCGTATGATCATTTCATTTTTCAGTTTGATTTCATCAACATAAAGATTATAATTTATGACAATATCAGGAAGTGCTTGTATTTTACATTTATTTGTTACACTTCTATAAAAAGGTTTGTTTTTTGTGATTGACATTAGCTCCTTCGGAGTAATATTACATAATTCACAATTTAAAACTTTGAGATGATGGCAATATTTTACTATGGATTCAATACCAACTGGACCAACTAAATCTAAACTAGTTATATCAATCGTTTCAAGTTTAGTACATGATTTAGAAAAAATAACTATTGCATCATCAGTAGCTTGATCGCAATTCCTTATGCCAAGTATTTTAAGGTTAGTCAATAATGATAGTGAAGATAAACCAGAATCACTTACTTTTGCACATCCATTAAGTTCCAATTGAGTCAAATATTTATTACAATGTGTTGAGATGTCAACGATTCCTCGATTAGTGATACCCATGCATCCAGATATGATCAAACATGATAAATAGCTTGTGCCAGTCGCTAGTAAACCCAAAGAGATATCTGTGATTTGGTGACAATAACTAATATCTAATGATCGCAATGTACTTCCGCATTTTGTTATTAATGATGCTACTCCTCTATCAGATACTTGACATGCTCCAGATAGCTTTATCTCCTCGATTTTATCATACATAGCATTAATCAATACCATATCCCCAATATGAGGAATCATACTGCGTCGATGAGTAACTGTTGCTCGCAACTCGCTACACATTTCATACACTTTCAACTTCTTGGCATTAGTAAATAACATCAATAATGCTTCCGCTGATATTTTAGACAAGCCATTTAACTTAATTTCAATTAATTCATTCGCTTTTTTACTCAAAGCTTCAATACTTGTACCAGTGCAGTTGATGCAACCACTCAAATCAACAGTTTTAATATATCCAAAAAGCCTTTCAAAAAATCCAGCAACTCCTTCATCATCTAATTTCACACATTTACGTATGTTTAGATTTTCAATTCTCGGACATCTTCTGCCGATAGTGATAAGTGCTGAATTATCTAATTCTATGCTATGAGACAAATCCAAAGTGACAATATTATTGCAACCTTCTCCAATCCATTCGAATGCTGATTGACCGAGAGACATGTTACTTATATTCAGTATTTTCAGTGCTGCCATTTTGGAGCGAATACTTGCTAAGCATAAACTTGATAAACATTTACAGTGCGCTAGGGAAACGTTTGATAATATATTGAATCCAGCGGAGAATAATGACAAGACTCCATCATCAGTTATTCCATCAACATAAGATAAATCAATTCTCTCCAATTTACGGAATCGTTGTATGCATTGTCCAAGACTAGTCAACCCAACATCATTTAGTCCGGAAACTTTCGAACATATGAGAATCTTTAGGTTAGAACAAGTTAGAGCAATAGATGAGTAAACCATTGCATTTGTCTCGCAGCCCGAGAGATGCAATGTCATCAACAACTTAATAGTACCAAATACAACCGCCATACTCTCAGTTATCACCCCAGTATTCGAGAGTGATAATTTCCTCAATAACTTTAATCCTCGAAGATTTTCGAATGATTCTGATGTAATTCCACGGCAATTTTCCAAGTGAAGTATTAGAACATTTGAGCAGAACTCTTTTATGGTTTCAAACACAGCGCTGCAGAGAGTCCAACCTCTTAAATCTATCTCTTTTTTAGGAAAAATGTATAAAAAATCATCGAATAATATTTTCTTAGGCAATACAATTAGATTCTCATCAAATTTATATTCCAGACACCATGGTTTAGTTAGTTGAACTCGTTTTGATATCGGGAAAGAGGAACTTTGGTTTAGCGGTAATGATGAGTTTAAAGCAGAGGCCAAATGGCTGTTGTGCTTGCTACTTTTATTGTGTGAAATAGGTGGCAGTGCATTGTGATCTGACCTTGTGTTTAATGATGGAGAGGTATTCGTTCTGGACAAGTTGATTTTATTATTTTGATTTTTCTTCATGATTTGATGTAGAACCACAGTATAAAATAATTCTCAGGATATAAACGCCACATTGATCAACCGTTTAACAATTGATTTTATGATTCTAATACTCCATTTTCGTTCTCGGTAAAGTTCGTATTTTAACATATTTCAGATCTATATTGAATTATAAATATTCTTATTGCATGCATGTTATCATGTTAGACACAGAAGATTATTGCAACTTCGAATAACTAACAAAAAGTAAATTTACTTTACAGTTGTAGCATAATATTAATATGGAAGTATTGTTATTATAACTTATAGTTATTACGGTGGTTTACTATATAAAAATATAAATTTTAATAATAATAACACATAACTTTTTACAAAAACTGGAAAAATAAATAAAAAGTGACCGACGAAACTGCCGCTACTTTTTTCTTGTAGTATTTAATAATTATATATATATAATAATACAAAGAGCATCATATATTATAATTGATCCTCGTATGCCAATTAACACCTTCATGTACAATAAAAATTTAACGTCATTGTTTGATTTATATAACTTAGTCAGTATTTAAATCTCAATTGTTAATAACTAGTTATTGCGAATTAATTACAGTTAACAGTACCATTTTATTATTTTATTATTTTAATACTTAATATCAAAATTTGATGAGATGAAAATATTGTAATATCAGAGTAAAATCACATAGCTTTATAAAAGTATGAGATTAATTTTATTAACTCAAATTTTGTTTCTTGTCTTCGTTGCCTTAACCAAAGCTGATAAAAAATTTCGTTACTTTCGTTGTCCTAACAAGTGTTCTGGTCATGGCTTTTGTAACGCAGATAATGTTTGTAGATGCTTTAACAACTACTTTGGACCGGATTGTACTTTAAGTAAATATGTTCTCTGCTGTTAATTCAGAATGTTATTTAAACTGCTGGAAACTTATAGGACATTGCCCTTATGGTGTAGCATGGACGGGTAAAGCATATGACATAGACACTGCACACGAATCTAGCGAATGCTCCAACCAAGGAATATGTGATTGGTCTAAGGTAATAAAAAGCGCTTATTAATACCATACTTTTAATAATCGATCCAAAATGTTGTTTGACAGGGCTCCTGTCATTGCTTCGAAGGATTTGAAGGAGAAGCTTGCCAACGATGTAAGTTATTGTCATAAAATCCAAATTATTCCAGTTTTTCTAATAATTAGCTAATATTAAAAAAGCTAAATGCGGATTGAGCCGCTGTAATGGGCGGGGAGAATGCTTAACAACATTCCAGATACTTGAGCGTGTAACAATTGATCGATCAATTACACCAAGCTATTCATTGTGGGATTATGATCACACAACTGCATGTTTCTGTGACTATGGTGAGATTTATTAATTAGCTGTCTCTATAAGATGTTCTGATAAAACTGAAAATTATTTTATCATTTTAGGATATACAGGTCCAAATTGTGAAATAAGTAAGTTATGATAAATTTCAATTTATGTTTATTTTCAAATTTATCATAAATATTGTTATTTTATTGGACGCAGCTTTGTGCCCTAAAGGTGACGACCCAAACACACCAAATAATGCTCATCGAACAATAGAAATTACAACAGATTCTGCAGATGCAACATATTTATCAGGAGTATTTCGTTTTAGTTTTCAAGACCAAACAATCGAGTTTCCAGCAGCAGCCTCAGAGTTTAATTCATCGGCTTGTGTTATGTCCTTTCAACAACTGAAAAATGTTGAGCGTGTTGAATGTAACCGCACAATGTTAAATGATCGCGGAGGAGGAACTTATTTGATCAAATTTTTATCATTTTCTACTTTTCCTTATGAAAACAACTTCTTTACCATTGACAGTAACGGATATCCACCTTTTAGTGACTTCTTCTGTGACACAGCCCGAGCAGCTACTGATGCCACTTGTGTGATCACCGATATGAATAACGCAACATTAGATACTTTGCCAGGTAAGAATTATTTATTATTTACATTCATTATGTGTTAAAAGAGTGCTTTTATGATTATAGAGTATGCTTTTTGTTCAAATCGTGGAAAATGTGACCTTAACACTGGAGCTTGTTCTTGTATGAGAGATTATGGTAACACTAACTGTAACGAGTACATTGAAGGATTAACGGATTCTTTTCGTCTAGTTGATGACGACATTCTAAGTATAACTGCAACAGATGGATTTTCTCACAGTCTGGTGAAGCTCACTTCAGCTAATCAAGGAAAACAGACTGATTATGCGCTGGTGTGTGCTGATGCAACTTCCACAAAATTTCAAATCAATACATACGGCGATATATTTATGCGCTATGGTGGACTTCATATCAACGGAGTAGATGGCAAAGGTGGCCAAACGATTGCAGCAGGAGGATTAGTAGTTGATCCTAAGTTGAATGTAATTGGTGGTTTTGGGTATTCCGGGGGAGAGCGAGCAGATATTCTCAGTGGAAAAGTTGTTGTTTTGCGCAGTGGATCAACGATAAGTGAAGGACTTACTATCGCTAGTGGAGGCTTTTATATATCTAGTGGTGGAGCTACCGTGACAGGTCAAAATATTATAGTAGGTGGAGTAGCGGTCTCAGCTGGTGGTGGGAGTGTGACTTTAGGCGGGTTTACTGTTAGTGGTGGAATGTCTGTTGCGGCAGGAGGTATGATCGTTACAAGGAGAGGACTTACTTTAAACAGTGGTGGCTTATATGTTGGAGGAGGTACTGTGTCATTGGTAGGATCTGGAAGGGCGACTGTAACTGGTGGTGCGACCATAAATTCAGGTGGTCTAGTCGGCTCTGGATTGTTTACAGCTTCATCTTTAAGATTGGATTCAACAAACTCTGGCGGTATAACCATTGCTAGTGGTGGCTTGTCTCTGCTTTCTGGCGACGGCACTGTTTATTCAGGTGGTGCTGCTGTTCGAGGTGGTATCACTGTATTTTCTTCCGGTATAGCATCAACAGGTGGATTGACTGTGAGCAGTGGAGGAGGAGCTGTGTTGGCAGCAGGTATTGTAGTTATCTCTGGTGGATCTACGATTTCATTGGGAGGTTTAGTTGTCACCGGTGGTCTATCGTCTTATGGTGCTGGCCTCTATGTATCAGGTGGGAGTACGATAAACTCCGGTTCAGTTTCGCTTAATGGCAACTTATTTATTGCTAGTTCTGGCCTTATTGTAAACAGTGGATCAATGTCTTCTAATGTGTTCGGAATGAGTGTTACTGGAGGAATAACTACTAATTTTGGCGGTTTCCTTACACAGACTGGTGGTTTGACTGTAGCTGGTGGTGGTATTTATACTAATACAAATGGAGGAATGACAATATCTACCAATGGTATAACTTGTACAGGAGGAATGACGGTTTTCATTAATAGTCTAGCTGTGACGAATGGATTAACTATCTCGAATAATGGTTTAGCCGTAACTGATGGACTAACTATTTTCAGTGGTCGACTCGTAGTATCAGGTGGACTAAGTTTATCTAGCGGTGGACTTTCAATTGTTGGAGGCCAAACGATATCAAGTGGTAAAGTTTCCATCGATTCTTTAACCGTCGTCAATGGGCTAGTAATAACTGCAGGAGGAGTGTCTATGGCAAGTGGTGGCTTAAGTGGTTTGACAATGACGGTTAGCAGTAGCGGATTGAGAGCAACTGGTGGCGCAACTATCACCTCCGGATTAGTGGTTACCTCTGGAACCGTTACAATAAGTTCAAGTGGATTCAGGCAATCTGAGGCATTGACTATTACATCAGTTGGATTAAGGGCCACAGGTGGAGTTACTATATTATCATCTGGTATTTTCGTTACAACAGGTGGATTAACCACAAGAAGTAAAGGCTTGGTCGTCGGTAGTGGATCAGCAACCATTTCAAACTCTGGTTTAGCGGTAACGAATGGATTGACTATTGTAGAAAATGGAGTAGTTTTCACTGGGACAACTGTTTATTCCAATGGATTGAGTGTTAAAGGTGGTTTGACGGTAGATGGTGGGTTTAGAGGGTCAGTAGGAGCGATGTCAATAGATCAATTTGGGTTTCTTATAAACAGTCCAACTGTGAACTCGATTGCTCTCGGGCTTGTATCCTCGATGGGAGTGACTGTTTTCTCTAACGGACTGAGAGTGACTACGAATGGTTTAACTGTAGCAAATGGTGGTTTGGTTATTTCTTCTACTTCTGCTTCAAATATTGATTTTATGAGAGTAACAGGAGGAATGACTGTAGGTGAAGAAACCTTTGTTATTTCTACTGGTGGTTGCACGGTAGCTTCGGGAGGAATTGTTGCTGATCAAGTACAAATCAACTCAAATGGATTTCTTGCAAATGGAATAGGTACAATATATTCTGGTGGTTTAGCCAGTGCATCAGCACTTGTCACAATCGGTAAAAACAGCGGTACTTCAGGCTCACGTGTTGTCGGTGGTGTTACAATCAGTTTCAATGGCTTTGGGCTTTCTTCTGGCACGGTATTAAGCAATGGATTAATCGTAGAATCTTCGAGTACAGTTTATTCTGGTGGAATGAGAACGACTGGTGGAATTACTATACTCAATTCAGGGTTTTCTGTGAAAGGTGGATTAACTGTTGATAATTTGTTTGTTGATACTACTGGAAATAATTTTATAAGCGGACCAAATGCTGTTGAACGTGGTTTAACATCTGTTTTAGACAGTGGAGTAATTATCACAAATAACTTAATAGCAGATTTCCTTTATGTCGAATCTCTCGTCACCACTACTACTCCATCTGATCGAAGATTGAAGACGAATATCGTTACATTGGCAGAACCATTGTCAATGGTTTCAAATTTAAAAGGTGTTTATTATAATTGGAAAAATGAACGAAATAAACTATCTGACGCCAATCCAGATGATATAACTACAGCGAAGAAGAGACACGTTGGGGTAATCGCACAAGACGTGAACAAAGTGCTTCCTGAGGCCATTTATAATACATCCATTACTACTAGTCAAGGATTAAAGGAAGAAAGAATGTCAGTCCGATATACTGACATTATTCCGGTCATTGTGGAAGCCCTTCATGAAATTGAGCGTAAAAGCAGTCAATTAAATTATTTGAATAAAATCAAAAGCTCACCATTATTATTGGATGAAGTTATAATGAATCAATATAATATTTCTTCTACTACTCTAACTTTTAATGCGACAGTTTCAAACTCGTCTCTTTCATCGTCATCATCGTGCATGTGCTTGAAAAAGTATGCCCCAACTATTCGCGAATTGCGGTTTGTTGTTAATTTGCTTGTTCAACAAGAAGCCAAACTAAAACAGTTAATCATAGGCTACTGATAACGTTGAATGATTATAGAATGTTATGTATTGCCCATAATGCACATATCTCTCTTAAATAATATTTTTAAAAACTGAATATTTTTTGTTTTGTTTCATTTTATCCGTATATTAGAGAGTTTCCGAAAATAATGTCTGGACAGCGGTTTCGAGTTTCCGAAAAAAGTGTTGACAAATTTGTCTGTTTGTTTCTATACCTAACCATGTTTGTGATTATTTATGATAGTAAAATGAAAATGTGTTGTTTCGAGCAATAATAAAATTGTCCAAGAGGAAGGACAATTTTATTGAAAATTTGTCCAAGAAAACCTGTGTGGACAATGAGAATTGGACAACTTTGTCCAAAAAAATGTCTATTTGATTGTAATAGTATAGCAATTTTATCTTCATCATTGATTGTAGCAATTTATTAACTCTGATAATCATCAAGACTTAATATTATATACAGTAATATCTTGTGTGCAAATTGCATCTTAGGATCTTATTATGATGCATTAACTCTGATTTCAGGCATTATATGAAGCTATCTTTTCCTATAAACGTATTAGTTTGAATCAACACACATACCGTAGTTATAATTCATTCATTTATCCACCATTGTTTGAGTGGTTTCGATTTTAAAAATATTAATTAATTAATTAATTAATTATTTGCGGCAAATATAAAATATGGAAAAACTTTCTTAAAGAGAAACAATTACAAACAATTCAAGTCTTCTATCAAACAATAAATTGAAACGCCGAGAAAAGGGGTATCAAAGTGTTAGTTGTAACAATCTCAATCTATAATCAATCATAAATTATTGCTTCGATTGTGAATGTTTTTTATTCAAAGCAATGTAGAAAATGAATTTCTACTTATTTTCAAGATAGATAATTTTCAATCAATTTAATATAATATTTCAAAATGATACTAATTCAGCTGTGCTTTGTATTATTAACAACAATAACTGTAATTTATTGTGGTTGTCCAAATGACTGCAGTGGTCGTGGTCGGTGCACGACTGAAAATGTTTGCGATTGTGAGGATCAATTTAATGTAGCACCGGATTGTTCACAACGTAAGCTTCGTAGTTCCAGATTTAGCAATATTAGTTAGTTTACCAACAATTTTAAATTTTCGCTTGTAGGGAAATGTCCATATGGTTTAGCTTGGGCTGATAAAGCATACGAGGATTATTATGCTCATACAAGATCTGAATGTTCTAACCAAGGATTATGCGATCGTGCAGCAGTAAGTCAATCAAAACGTTTTTTAAAAATATGAAATTCATTTAATTCGTTACGCTATAGGGAACTTGTGAATGTTTTGATGGATTTGAAGGATATGCTTGTGAACGAGGTATGTTAATTTTTCTTAATGTCATTTTTCCAGTCATAATTACTTTATCTGATTACAGCTTCATGTAACTGTAATGGTCATGGAACATGCACTACAATCGAAACACTCTATGCAACTTTTACCCCCCGCGTTATTTCAACAAATCCATATTTGCTCTGGGATAAAAATCATACCACATCTTGTGTATGTGACTATGGTAAGTATCATTAAAGTATTTCATTATATTTCACTTTTTGTTTTATTTTAACATTTATTTTATCGACGTTTTTAAGGATATACGGGAGCTGGATGTGAGTTAAGTAAGTTAATCATGTCATTTAATCAATAGTTTTTGCACCCTTTTCTAATTAAATTCAATCTTGATTTAACTTCATTCATAGGAATGTGTCCGAAAGGTGACGATCCATTAACAGTAAATTCTGACTTCAGATCAATTACCATTTATACTAGAGCCAAGAAAGGAAAATTAGGTGGATTTTTTAGATTTACTTTCAATGGTCAATCATTTTCCTTCTCTGCTGTTTATTCGCTATGGGATGCTGAAGCTTGTCAAGCATCATTTTATAATTTGCCTAATGTTAAGAGTGTCTGGTGCTCCATGAGTCCTGATCCAAAAACTGGCAGTACAATTTATTTAGTTCAATTTCGAGAATGGCCAGTTATACCATATGAAAATAATATGTATATTAATGATGGTAATCCACCACTTTCTGCATTTTATTGTGATGCATCGAATGCTTATGCATCAAGCGAAGTTACTTGTACTGTTAGTGATGTGTCAACGACTACTCTTCCAGGTAAAATATATAAAAATAGCAATTTAATTATAATTTATTTAATTTTCTTTTTCATCTAAAATATTATATTTTTTATATTTTTTCAGAGTATACATATTGTTCAAATCGTGGAATATGTAACTTCAATACTGGTCGATGTATTTGTGCTCAAAATTTTACAAACTCAAATTGTGATACATTTAATTATGCTATTCGAGAACTGCAAACGATTGTTGACACTGATATCTTGAACCTTCAAAACACGCAAAGTTTATTTGCTGCAACTATTTTGAAACTGTCCAGTGAATTCAATGGGACAAGTGATTATAATTATTTGACTATTACTGATAGTTACCGCACTGATGCTGAACCAATATTCCAAATCGATGGGTATGGTGATATCACTATGAATTATGGTGGGTTGCATATCATGGGGTATGATGGAGTGGGGGGACAAACTATAAAAACCGGTGGTTTAGTCATATCCGGAGGTGGACTATCAGTTCAATCAACCGGTGTTGAGGTAACAGGCGGTTTCACGGTGACGACAGGCGGTATGAATATTCTTGGGGGAGGACTATATAATACTGGTGGATTGACAGTGTATGATGGTGGTATGATAGTTGATGGTGGAGCAAGCATTATTTCTGGTGGTTTGCGTATAACAAGTGGTGGTATAATTGTCAAAGATAATGGAATGACGATCACTGCAGGGGGATTTTACGTGGGAGCATCTGGTGTTACTATCAATTCCGGAGGTTTACAAGTGACGAATGGAGTTACGATAAGTTCCAAAGGCATGTCAGTATCAGGTGGATTGTCCATTAATTCTGGTGGATTAGTTTCATCTGGTGGGATGACGATAACTAGTGGTTTAAATGTGAAGGGAGGAATGACAATGTCAAGTGGAGGATTCTATATTTCTGACCAAGGCTTAACAATATATAATAGTGGCCTTGCTACAACCGGAGGAATGACGGTGAATAGTGGAGGATTAGTTGTGACTAGTGGCATGACGATAAACAGTGGCGGTTTCTCAGTTACAGGCGGTATGACTGTGAGTACCTTAGGAGCCTATATCACGGGTGGATTGGAAGTCACTGGTGGAATGTCTGTTGGTTTAGGTGGATTGGCATCTACTGGGGGGCTATCTGTCTATTCAAGCGGTTTGTTTATCAATACAGGTGGATTGACTATTTCAAATGGAGATTCTTACATTTCATCCGGAAGTCTTACCACTGCTGGAAGTGTAACAGTATCTGGGGGGCTAACTATCAACAGCGGTGGTTTGGTTAGTACGGGCGGTTTATCAGTTTATGGCAATGGCGTATTCATAAATACTGGAGGTTTAACAGTTTCAACTGGTGGAATCAGCGCGACAGGTGGATTGACAATCTCATCAAATGGGATGTCTGTGACTGGAGGACTAACCATTAATTCAGGTGGAATGTCTACCACAGGAGGAATGACTATATTCGATTCTGGTTTGAGAGTCAGCGGTGGAATCACTTTGTCTTCTGGTGGCATGATTGTGTCAGGTGGAGCAACTGTAATGTCGAATGGTATAGCTGTAACTGGTGGTATGACAGTAACCAATACAATGGTTGCTCTGAGCGGATTGACCGTTACTACTGGTGGAATGCAACTAGATGGTGGGTCTACTATTAGCAGTGGTGGTTTGGTTGTGGTTGGAGGTTCAACCATGTCTGGTGGTGTTATAGTTGCAGGAGGTGGGACCATACTTGATACAGGCTTAGTGGTAACAAACGGTGGTATGACGGTCTCAGCAGGAGGGATAAATGTGTATGGAGGTTTAACAATATTTACAAATGGCATGTTTATTACCGGTGGTATGACTGTGTTTAACGCTGGTCTAAGTGTCACTGATGGTTTAACAGTTCAAAGTGGTGGTATGGCAGTGACGGGGGGTTTATCCGTATTATCCGGAGGTATGGTTCTCACCGGCGGAATGACGGTATTAGGAGTTGGTGGAGTCGCTGTCACCGGCGGAATGAGCGTAGTATCGAACGGTCTAGCAGTAACTGGAGGAATGACTATTTTCAATACTGGCATTGTTGTTAGTGGAGGGATGACGGTTTCATCCTCTGGGTTTGTTTCACAAGGTGGTGGTACAATTACTGCAGGTGGACTATCCGTTAATGGAGGATTAACAGTTGGCACCAATGGAGTTTTTGTCACTTTAGGAGGCTTGACGGTTGGTGCGAATGGTTTATCAGTGACAGGAGGCACGTCAATTCTTAGTGGAGGAGCTGTGATTGCAGGAGGTTTGACTGTATCTTCTGGTGGAATGGTTAACACGGATGGCTTGACGATCACTTCAGGAGGACTCGTAGGTACAGGAGGTTTAACGATCTTGAGCAATGGTCTGGCTATAACAGGAGGAATGACTATGTTTGGTACTGGTAATCTGGTTATAAGTGGCGGTATTACAATTTCTGCTGGCGGATTATCTGTGTCACAGGGTATGACGATTGTAGATACAGGAATCGCTGTGACTGGTGGAATGACAGTATTATCCGGTGGCTTGGCCATAACAGGTGGTTTGACTGTGAGGAGTGGTGGTATGGCAATCACGGGTGGACAAACAATCGTGTCTGGTGGAGGATTGATAGCAGGTGGAGTCACTGTTACCTCAAATGGGTTAGCTGTGACATTAGGCGGTATGACTGTAAATGCTGGTGGCTTACAAATAACCGGAGGCTTGTCAATATTGGAAAGTGGTATGTCTGTGCTTGGTGGAATGACAGTCTATGGTACAACAGTATTGAGTAGTTCACCAACTATAATATCCGATGAACGATTGAAAATGAATGTTATGCTCTTAGATGAAGCACTTCATAAAGTATCTCGCTTACGTGGAGTTTATTTCAACTGGATACAAGATGAACCATCAGGAATTACATTTGATAATGACCGGCATGTTGGTTTAATCGCACAAGATGTCCATGATGTGTTACCGGAAGTTACTGATTCTATCTTTGATGGAAAATATTTGGGTGTAAAATATGCTGAATTAATTCCACTACTGATTGAAGCTGTTAAAGAATTAGACAGTAAAGTTGATGCTTCAATTAAAGCTAATGCTGATGACACAAATCAATTTTTGAGTAATAATATATTTAATAATAAACTCATAGAACCACTTGCTACTATTGATGACTCTGATTGTGAAGAACTTTCATTGGAATTAAATCGACTCATAAATTCTGTGAATGATTTGATGAACAATAATAAACAATTAACTAATAAAATCATTCAAATGAAGAGCACAAATTAATTCTATAAGCTACTTTAATCATCAAGCTTACTTACTGATTGTACACTTTGTTTTATTGTAATATTAATTATTTGTTATTTTAATTTGTTAAGAATATAATCGAAAATATTTATTCTATATTTATTATAATAATTTAAAAATAATTATTGGATTTAGTTTAAGTTCAAATTGAATATATTTTTTTTGTCAATGTATAGTCACTCAATCAAATGCTACGTTTTAAGAAACTATGAAGCTAAACAAACATTTCAATGCTTACTTTTTGCCAACAATACATTATTATTTATAATAAGTATTATTATTTCTGATTAGACAACCCCTGTTGATCGATTGACGAATAAATCATGTTAAAAACCAAAATATTAATTCATTATCAAAATTCAATATTTGCTATAATCCGATTTAAAACTGCATTCTTATTATTAGCTGTTGTTGTTACATTTGATGAGTTGTCAAAATATGTTGTTAAAATCTCACGTATTTTTATTGTACATGTTCTAACACAGCTATTAACCGCTAAACTTCGAATTACAATATCTTGATTATTAACTTTTGTTACACAAGAAAGTGCTAACCACATTTGATTCAAGTACTACAACCAACAAATATTATTTTAAAAAATGAAAATACTGTAGCATTAGATTAAATATTGACTATACCTCTCTTGAAGTACGGATAATAAAGATGTATGATCCATATTCTTGATCAAAATATCTATATGTTATGAATAAATGAATTAATTCACACAAATTTATAGTATATAACATGCACTATGTAGTTCATACATACTTTTAGTACTTATAAATAATCATTACCGAATGAAATTATTTCCGCCAAACCCAGACAATCCTATTTCACCAAACAACTCTTTAATTTTTTCTTTGATACCATCATGAATATCTCTGATGGATATATATTGTGCAGCTGTTGTTAAATTTCTGCTTGGGTCACTCCCTTGTGGATAGTTCAACAGCAATTGACAAGTTAGAAATCTATTCTTTATACGCACCATACTTTTTTGAAAAATAAGAGAAAAGTGTCAAATAAAATCTAATCGACAAATTATTTAATAATAACAAATAGGTATGATAGCAAATTATTAATAGGAATTGGTAATGGAATAATAATTAAAACAATACCCCATACCTGGAATAATAATTTTTTGTTGAAAACAAGTCAGCAGCCCCCCCCAGAAAAAGTAGTTCCCCCCTCCCCGCAGCATTCTTTTTGAATATTTTAGCTGACTGCTGATAACAATATATTAGTAATTATATTAGGAAGTTGTTATTATTGAATTTTCTATACTATTGTGAACAGTATATTGAGAATGAATACTTCAAGCATAATGATCAACAGAAATAAAATTATTTCTCTGATGTGCAAACAAAGAAAGGTAGTAGGAAGTATCGAAGTATCGTTGTATATAAAAATGAATTAACATTAAAATATCTTAATTGCTTGTATTAAAGCATTATCAACGATCTATTTCCTTAGATTGATGAAAATATTCAGCAATACACAGTATTTTTTAATATAACTGCAATGACTTTTTTGTAGGTATCATTTAAGTGGGGAATAAGACAACCCAACAAATATATTTCCAGATATTTATCAACAAATATCGCTAATGAACCCAAGTCCCTGAAACCTGTTGCATATTGGCTGTTTGGAATGGGAGGTCTCGTGGCTGGTATGGTTACAGTTGGTGGCATTACCCGACTAACACGATCTGGTCTATCAATGACAGATTGGAAATTGCAAGGTAGCTTGCCACCGCTAACTCAAGAGCATTGGCAGCAAGAGTTTGAAAGATATAAACAATATCCCGAATGGCAACAACGAAAGAATATGACGATAGAAGAATTTAAATATATTTATTTTTGGGAATATGGACATCGCATGATGGGTAGAGTGATAGGAATCACTTTCGTTATTCCAGCAACATATTTTATATCTCGAGGAATGATACCTAGAGCATATTATGGTCGATTTGGATTATTATTTTCATTAGGTCTAAGTCAAGGTTTAATTGGCTGGTGGATGGTAAAGTCAGGACTGAACGTAGATCCGGAGCAACGAAAAGAAATTCGAGTTAGTCCATATAGATTAGCAACACATTTATCAATGGCATTTACTACATATACTTTACTAATTTGGACTGGAATGGACATGTTAAATACCCCCGAGAAAGCTCGTACAGTAGCACAAAGTTTATCATCATCATGCTTAAAATATTCTTCGAAAATCAGAAAACTTGCGATATTAAATGCAGGTCTTGTTGCTACTACAGTCCTGTCAGGTGCTTATGTTGCTGGTAATGATGCTGGTAGAGCATATAATACATTTCCTATGATGAATGATGAATGGATCCCTTCTTCTATATTGGAATTAGAACCAAAATGGAGAAATTTCTTTGAAAATACTGCAACAGTTCAATTTGATCATCGATTATTAGCCTATTCTACTATTGCTGGAATAGTTACGATGTATACTATGTCAATAAAATCTCAATTTTGGCAATTAATTCCAAAAATGACTAGAGTTGCTATGCATCATGTGGCAGGGATGATGGTCATTCAAGTTACACTAGGCCTATCAACATTATTACTTTATGTTCCTATCCAACTAGCTGTATTACATCAAGTAAAACTTAACTTACTATAATAATAATAATAATAATAATAATAATAATAATAATAATAATAATAATAATAATAATAATAATAATACCATTATTATAAGTTATTATTAGGTATATTATTATTGTGCTTATAGTTCATTTGAGTTCTTTAACTGGTTCATTAACAATCATAAAATTTATGATGTTTGATTATTATTCTTGCTACATCATTATTCCACCTTCCATTACTTAATTTACCCATCAATTTTGTATAAATATTTGACATTTTTTAATGTGCTTAGTTCTTAATAATAATAATAATAATAATTTGATAATAAAGTAATAATGCAATAGAAATAGATTATTCTTCTTGAAAAAACAACTAAATTATCATAAATTATGCTATTATTATTTAATTCTCATCATTATTTTTTACTAATTATTGTAATATTTTATTATTAGGCTGGTTCATTAACATTATTGACCTTCATCACAGTTCTCATTCATACCCTTCGCTTCTCCCGTTACCCCTCATCCTCCATTAGCTCCATTTCAAATAATATAATAAATCCAATTTTGAAAAATGTTGCAAATGGTGGAAATCATTTGAATCATACTACTACCGGTACAGCAACACGTAACTTTGTTACTAACATCTCGAAAATGAAGATAAAAAATATGATACAGCCAATCTCAATTCCAAAGAAATAATAACTACTTTGCGATGATAATAATAATTGTATGATTTATTTTCAATTTGTTAAAGCAAGTTAAAGAAAAATGATGATTATGATTACAATAATAATAAATATAATTAAATAATTGATGAATTGTATTTGTCATAATAGAATATTCATTTTATTAATAATAATCCCATTTTTTAAAATATTTTTGGACAATATTATGACCATACAACTTTAATAATATCCATTTAAAATTACAATCTATCAAGCAGTCAAACTGTATCCTTTACCATGTGTAGACTCCTTCCGCTACAAAAATATATTTTATGAAATATATGCTTAATAATGAAACTACTTTCCTCCATCCTGATTTCATTTCCTTCCCATTTCAATAATAATTATTATGTTTTAAGAGATATTTGATCTTTTATTTTCTTGTTCAAACTTATCAGCCATAATAATAATATTAATAATAATAACAATAATAATAATATTAATAATAATAATAACAATAATAATAATAATAATAAAAAATAATAATAATAAAAATAAAAAATAATAATAATAATAATAATAATAACAATAATAATAATAACAATAATAATAATAATAATAATAATAATAATAATAA
>VKHH01006465.1:0-19078 GCA_015144975.1 Epipyxis sp. PR26KG
TTGTTATTATTATTATTATTGTTATTATTATTATTATTATTGTTATTATTATTATTATTATTATTATTATTATTATTTTTATTATTATTATTGTTATTATTATTATTAATTTCAGAAGTTAGTAGAATAACATTACATTCTTCTTTAATTTGATTGATTTGATAGAAACAATTTTCATTTTGCGATTTCAGTATTTGAATCGATGCTTCAATGTCTCTCTGTGATATATCATATTCGATTAGCTGTTGATTGACATTATCTAAATCAATTTGACTATTCAAAATTGAAAATTCAATCGATGAGTTACTTTCTTGTAATGATGTGATTTGAAATTGTAATAATTCTTTGTCATGAACTATTGAATTCTGAGATGTCCTGTGATGTTTATTAACATTATTATTATTGTTATCATTATTAACATTATTATTATTATTGAAATTATAACATAAACATTGCAATTGTTTGGTCCAGCATCTTAAAAATCGATAAAACATTGTTTTAATTAATGAATGGACTCTAATTTTAGATACTCTATGAAACTTTTGTAGTATCAATGATTTCTTCTGATGAAATAATATCCATAATTTGAAACTAGTTTTAATTTTATATAATAATAATTTATTTTCAAAAATTCCATCTTCTTCCTCTTGTTCCTCGTCATCATCCGAATCATGTCTATTCCAATAATCGATGATTATATTACTATGATTATAATCGATTCGCCTCGATTTATAATCATTATTATTATTATTATTATTATTATTATTATTATTATTGTTATTATTATCATTATTATAATTATTATCATTATTTTTATTATCATTATTATTGATATTATTATTGTTATTATTATCATCATCATTATTATTATTTATTTTAATGATTGTATGATAAACATTATCATAATAATCATCATTATTTGTGATGTATTTCTTATGATTATTATTATTATTATTATATTTATTCATCAGTTCATACCATATATGAAAATAATATGATATTCGATTGTATTTTATCATTGTACGAATCGATAAAATTGCTTTTTTATGATGTGATGATGTAATCGAATGATGATAAAAATAATAAAAAATATTTCGAACATTTAATGTTCGTTTTGTATGAATGAATGAATCCGCTTTAGCTAATAATAAATAAGAATATTTTTGTAATTTTAAATGATTTCGAAACTTTTTGAAATGTTTTTTTAATACCATTTTTGAAAATAAATAATATTGATATTGTAAGAAATTCATCCATTTTTTCATACAAATTATAATAATATTATGATTTTTCTGACGTTTTATCATCATTTCCATTGATTTATATTTTATTTTTGAAGTGATGAAGTAGTCACACCATACCTTAAAATAATATAATAAATTACGATAATTATATTTATTATAAAATAATAGTAATTGTTGTTTTGATTGATGAACAGTACTCTTCCATAATTTAAATATTCGTATCATAAGAAAATATGTCACATATAACTCATGTTTATGATTGATTTCTTGGTGATGTCTATTAATAAATACGAAATTCATCCATTTTTTCATACTCGATTGTAAACAATTGTTTTTGAAATTGTTGCGATAATTATTGTTATTATTATTATTGTTATTATTAATTTTATTATTATTATTACTATAATAATAATAATTAATTTTATTATTGTAAATATTATTATTACTATAATTATTATTATATGATTTTTTATGATTATATAAATATTGTAATAATTTACGAAATCCTTTTTTCAACAAAAGAATTCGATGAAATAAAATAGTTTTTGAATATAATCGTGATTTATGTTTATAATAATAAAATAAAATCCAAAAATATTTTGATTTTTGATTTTGATTTTTCCAATCAATATAATAATTATGTAATAAATTTAATTTCTTTTCTTTTTTTAATATGTTTATGAATTGATGAAAATATTTTATTTTTATTTTTATATTATTATTTTTAATTCGATTTTGTGAAAATATTTCGATTAATTCTTGTTGTTTATGGAATAATAATAACTTGCGTACTTCAGAATTATGTTGAATATCATTGGTAATGGCAGTTATTGCTAGATTCACTAAAAATAATAATAATAATAAAAATAACAATAATAATGATAATAATAATAATAACAATAAAAATAATAATAATAAAAATAATGATAATAATAATAACAATAATAATAAAATAATAATAATAATAACAATAATAACAATCATGGATAAGAAAAGAAGCCATAATACTGTGATAAGAAAGTACACATACGCCATTATATCATAATTAATATGAACTTATTAATATTAATATTAATGTGTTATTATTATACTTCATTTATATTAATAATCATAATAAATTGACATGATAAATATGATAACTAATTAACAAACCTTGCTTTAAAGAATCATTCAACTTAATTCCACGATTTTGTTCTTCTTGTAATTTCATTGTTTTAATTTGATTTGTTATACTATTATTATCTTCAACATTTTGTTTGAGATTTTTAATATCATTTTGAAGCAACTATTGAATAAATATTACAATTATTATAAAAATTTAATAATGAAATGAAAATATGAAATCTATAACAAAAGTTTATTATTTTATTATTATTATTATTATTATCATCATTATTAATTCTGTTTAACAACATAAAAATAATTTCTGATATAAATTTTAATAATAATTATTGTTATTATTATTACCTCTGATTGAGATAATATTTTATTCGCATACTCTATTAACTCATTAACTTTCTGTTGGTCGAAATATATCTTATTTACACTTTCTTTAATTTGTAAAATAATCTTCAAAATATTATTATTTGTATCTTCTATCATTTTTTTCATATTATTACAATTATATAATAATTTATTATTAATTTCTAATTGAGGTGACATGTCTTTTCTCAGTAACGTATATCTACTACTAGATGAAAATACAAGTGAGCGAAGTTGAAGCATATTGCTACTAGCAATAGACACATTATCTGTTAATAAATGATTATGATAATCAGCATTATTATGTTTATTTTCATCTTTTTTAAGAACTAAAGCCGCGTTTTTGTCAATAAATTCATTGATAATATCATTATTTGATAATATTTGGTGCTCTAAAAAAGTTATAATATTGCTAATTTCATTCAAGTCTTTTGCTAGCTTTGATTGAACAATAATTCTGATGGAATCATTTGGCGGAACAAGTTGATTGGTTTGGTTTATGAATTCATCCAGTTCAAAATTAATCGAAGAATTTTCAAAACCTTTATCAACATCGTTATTGCTATAAATATTAGATATTTGGTTTTCTATAATTTTATCTTCATTGATTGAATCAAATGAGGGTTCTGATTGCTGAGGAGGAAGTAATGAGCTGGTTAATTTCGCATTTCGAACAGAGAGATGATCAGAAAAATCAAAATCATTATTCTTTAATCCAACAGCCGAATAGTTAATCTTAGAATATTTATTTTCATTAGATGAATAATTTTTAGGATTGCGTCGATTAGGAGAATTATTATTTGATTCAATAGGTACAGTTTTATTCAATTGTGGAGGAGATTTACTACGGTCATTGCTGTGTTTATCTAAATGTACTTGACGTTGAAGTAAATATCGATATCGCATATCAATAGCTGATCGTCTGTTGTGTATTGCTTTAATTCTATCTGATATTTCAATATCGTTTGGTATCGATAACGATTCTGTTGAAACATTTAAGGATGAAGCGCGATTCATTTTTGATTTTGGAGTAACTTCTCTACTTCATTAATAACTTCTAATTGTTCAGATTGTCATTATTAATAAAAATAGATTTTTGAAATTTTTTAGGATTTCATCAATCATTAAATTATTGAATGTGCATATTAAACAACAAATTTTGTTAATATATATTTTAAACGTGTAAAACGTGCTTCGTTTGATATTTCAACTACTGTTTTGTATAATTTTTATATCTTACAATTTCATCCATTCATACAATTTTTAGGGGCTTTGAAAAAACTAACGGTCGTTCTGATTTTCACTTTTGATTCCTTTTTTGCTTTTTGGAAGTGAAGACGAAGGTGATCTTGATTTTCTTAGTGTTACTCAAATAAATATTGCAAAAATCTGGCAAATAATTATCTGCAATATCCGAATTGTTGTATAGATTTTTACAAATTAATTTTGCATTGCATTCTATAGTGAAGCTTGGATACAAATATTTGCGTTTCGTTGATTTGGATTTTGGATTTATATCCAACACGATCCATCAACTCATTGATATCAACTGAAAATAAAAAATAAAGGAAATGGACATGTCATCTAATGTAGAGATTATTAGTATAACAAATGCTGTTGAGGAAATAGATAAAACTGAAATGGTAATTGCCGACTCTGTTGACCGTGAAGATATTGATAATGGCGATGATTGTGATGAAGCAGATTCTATATCTCTTCCTTTAAAAAAGTTAGAAAAAATTGAAAAAGCTAAATGGACAAACGAAGAGGTAAAAGTAATATTATTCTTATTCTGATCGCCATCGCTAAAAAATGTGTTGAATAAACTTTAGGATCAAATTTTACGCAAAGCTGTTGAAAATCAAAATGGAAAAAACTGGAAACTTATTTCAAAGTATTTAACAGGTAAAACAGAAGTTCAATGTCTACATCGGTGGACAAAAGTTCTCAACCCATCGTTGATGAAAGGACCGTGGACAGAACAGGTAAATCCATTTAATAATTGACGAAATCTGTCACATTTGAAACTAAAATTTTATTATAGGAGGATCAAAAAGTTGTTGAATTAGTTACTAAACATGGTCCTAAGAAATGGTCTTTGATTGCTCAACAGTTGCCTGGTCGGATAGGTAAACAATGCCGAGAACGATGGCATAATCATTTGAATCCTGATATAAATAAAAGTCCTTGGACTGAAGAGGAAGATCGAAAAATTCTAGAAACACATCACTCATTAGGAAATCGATGGGCTGAAATCGCTAAATTACTTCCTGGACGAACTGATAATGCCATAAAAAATCATTGGAATTCTTCGATGAAGAGAAAAGTTGAACAATACATTCGAAATTTATTCGGTGAAGAAAAAATGAAAAGTTTTGAACCACCTGGTGTTGATGGAGAAGCTGATTTTGGTATAAATTTTTCGTGTTAAAATATTTTCATATATATTTTCTTAACTATTTTTATATATTATTGTGTTTTATAGACCAGTACTTCACCGTTATTCCATTGACTCCATCTGATATTGATTCAGTTTTGTCGTTTTTGCGTGATAAACAAAGTAAAAAAATATTGAGTAATAAAATGAAAGAATATAGAATGCTACGACCGAATAACGACTCTTCTGTTACAACCAATGACCAATCAATGAGTCAGTCGTCATCCATTAATACAAACAGTACTTCATGCAACAATATGTCGATGGATACTTCGTTAAATAATAGAGTAAATTCGATGCAATTAGGTCCTTTTACTTCTGATTCAAATAATAATAATTCGAATGGAGCTACTAACTCTAATAATACCAATGTTAATGGCGAGATGAGACCTCAGAAGCCACCACGAACATATATTCGCCGTGATAAAGTGTTACTTGAGAAACAGAAAGCAATGATGGCAGAAAAACAACCACAGCCATCTGAATCTCAACTTCAGCCTCATCGCTTATTATCAATGGGTGTTGAAGTTGACGATTCGGCTGAAAATCCTTTAAATCTCAGCAATATTTCCTTTTCGAGTGAAGATTTGAAGCAATCATTTAACGATTTATGCTTCACAGCTGATGGTGAAAATGATGCACCAAAGGCAGTCACAGGTAATATCTTGATTCTTCAATTTCTTATTTTATTATGATGATTATTTTTGTAATCATTATTATTTTCATATCATTTTTAGAATCTAAGCCCAGTGGTTATGTCGCTGGCAAACCTCGTCGTAGAAAGAAATTAGATGTTAAAGAAGTCAATCCTCATCTCAACATGAAAAGATATGATGTGAATCGAATGAATAATACTAATAATGAAGGATATCAAAATCAAAATGAATTAAATCAATTTAATCAAATGAATAATAATATTAATATGTCAAATAACCAAGATTTGTATAAGGTAGGAAATGATGTTGAAAATGATAATGAGTTCAATTCTATTAATAGAATTAATTCTGTTATGAATGGTAATGGTAATGTTGGACGTGGTAAGAAAAGACAAGCATTACAATTTAAAGAAGAAGTGGTTGTGAATCATGACACATCATTGTATCCTGAGTACTCGATGAGTTTTGAAACAATTGGGATATTGAGTAATGCTGCTAATGTTGTCCTTGGTGATTGTGCAAATAATAATAATGTGAATGATAATATTATCGAGCTTCCAACGAAAGTGATGAAAAAATATAATAAACCACGTGTTCATTACAAAGAATCTATGGGCCCTCCTACTGGTACCCCTTCCACGTTACTTATGGGAGATAGTGAAATGGAGACAATTGGCATAAAAAATCCAAGAAAGAAACCTATTGTACCAGTGAATGCTAATAATAATAACAGAATCCCACCTGTGTTTCCACGTCATAAAAAAGCAAGAGTAGATGGTGGTAAAGTAGAAAATCGTGATTCCGGATTAACACCATGTATAAAGTCAATTCATTTGAAAGAATCAATAGCTTTACCTTATGATTCACCAATTCCTTTTTTCTCTCCTTTTGAATTCCCTGAGTTTACTCCTGGCAGTACATCATATTTAAGTAAAACTCCTATGAGTAAGTACACAACCCCACCACCAATCCTTACAGTTTTATAAAAAAAAAATTATTATATTATATAGGTACTGGATTACTTAACTTTTCTCGTACTGGTCTTACTCCTTCATGTAGTGACTCTCCAATGATCGATTTTGACCATACTGTTGATGGTAATTTCGATGAAAATGATTTCTTACCTGATGTTAGTGGCGTGTTTTCATCACCAAGACATTCTCATTCAAAATTTGGTTCGTCTCAAAGATATCTTAATCAAATGAGAACACAAATACAAGCATCACCTAAGACAGAGAGTTCCCTTTTAGATGTATTAGCTGATCATTGTATTGCATCAGCAGAAAAAGAAATAATTCAACGAGAAAATCTTATTTCTATTGCTGATATCAGTCGCTTTAATGCGAATGATATTCAACAAGAAATAAGTCAAATAAGCAAAGGTATGTTTTTATCAACTGAAATAATTATTATTATATTATTATAAATATTGATTATAATTAATATTATTATATAATTTATTTTATTAATTGAAATAAAATATTTTCTTAACAATATTTTTTATTAGCTTCATCAAATTCACCAAATGATTCATTTGCTGAACAAAGTGATGTTCAAGTGACATTCACTTCTTTCACTGATATGAGTCATTTAAATTCTTCGAATGAGTTTGAAATGATGGAAAGACAAGCATGGTTTCCTGGAAGCACACCTGATGTTTATAATAATAGTATTGAAGGTTTTACACCACTTTTAGAGAATAATTCTGTTAATGTAGATGATTTACCAAATAAATCCATCTCATTAAGTAATGATTCATTAGATTTTGGTCATGATTTTCCTCAACATTGTTTAAATTTAAAACGGAAATTTATTGCTGTTTGTGATGATTCAAATGAAGAAGATTTGAAAGATATGACAGATACAACTGGTATTAGTAATGATCATTTATGTGTTGTTACTATTTATCAACCACAAGGTGTTACTCCTAATGAAATGTTACAAACATCATGGAGGTATAGTACAAATTTTTTATTAGCTTTTTATTATTATTCAAAATTATATAACTTAAAAAATATTTTTTTTATATAATAGTGCTGTAACTGACCGGGATATATCACATGATGATAATAAGTCCGATATTTTCTCTGGTGAAGTGTATGGAATTGCATGTACCGGTAATGGTGATAAAAAACATGTTTATAATCATAATCGAGTAGGATATGTTGATATTACATCCGCAACAAATAATAATGAAAATATTAATATTATTGAATCTGAAGCTATTTCTACACATCAAGCAGTACAAAATATTCGCAAAGGAGATCAGGTAATAATAATTAATTATTATCTTATAATTATTCGTATTTATGTTATAATAAAATATTATATAACAATTATAAAAAAACTAATATTATCATTATTATAATTTGTATTATTATATAATTTTTAATACTTTTTGTTTATTATAGGATGCCGTTGATGCAGCTGGACTACTATTATCGATGCAACAATTTGTACATTGAATATTGTAAATAGTTTGTTTTTGTTGGTATTATTGGTTATATATCACATGCAAATATGATGTTGTAAACAATTTTTGTAATTGAAGAAGCTTTGCTGGAATACTTTGCAAATAATAATATATTTCAATTTATTCATTATTTTCGTTATCGATATTATTTTTCTGTGTTTTATTGATTAAGTAAACGGAGCTAATTAATTATTTTTAAAATTATATTTTTATTTTTTAATTCAAATTATGTTTTACTCACAATTACTATTTGCAATATTAAGAGTAGAAGCTTTATTTGGTTGAATATATGTGAAATCTTAAAATTGGCTAAATGAGAATCATTTTTCTGAATTATATGCAGTAGCATATTAAGATTATACCAAAATACAGAAAAGAGGGAAACATCAAAATCTCTTATTAATTAATTTAAAAGTGAATATGTTAATATATATCAAGCCTATTATAATGTGCGTTAAATTATTATTCGTGACTTTCATTATATCTATTTGTGGTATTTATTTGCGGTACGTATTGTAGTATCTCACTTTGGAGAGCCTCCGCGGACTATTCTTACGATTCTTTGAGAATACTCCCACTCAACATTAAGAATAATAATAATGAGAAAAATTCAATGATTTGAAATTAAAAAGAAATTATTTATATAAAATTAGAATGGCCTCCGTTAATTCCCCTATCCCCCTAAATACCTAAATTTTGGGGGCTATATCTCAAGAACCGTTTTGAGTTCACAAAAAATTTAGGTTTCCCCTAAATATTTACACAAGGGGCACCTGCCCGGTGTACAAATTTTTTGAAAAAAACCTAAATTTCCCAAAAATTTGGGGGGCTTAATTTTATGTGTTAAGGTTTGGGAGGCACCCAATAATTTTGTAAAATAAAGAATAAATAAGAGTTTTAAGAAATAAACAAAGATTACCGGTAGGTTAATGTGTGATTATAAAAAGAATGCATAAAGAATAACAATTATTCTTCACATTGAATGCATAGTAGTGTAATAATCATGATACCCCATTATTTTATGATTTCAACCCCCTTCAAACTTCAAACCCCCTCGTCGACACAAAGAATTTTTGGTGCTGGAACATGCTCTTTAGTAGCGATGAAATGATGCGAATATTTAGTACTCATTATATAACATATATTATACTTATCCACTGTACAATGTAAGAAATTAAAGCAGATTGTTATTATAGCTCAAAAAATAAAAATATTTGTGGATTCTACTCTTACTAAGTAATTCTTCTACAAGATATAGATATATATGTCTGTGTGCACACACATAACGGAAAATCTTAACCTGAAAAAAAAACTTAACCTGAAAACCGTCGCACACTACTTTGGAATAACTTTATTTTTTTAGAAATATATTATAATAAATTCTATATTACTGGTATTCTGGTATTATATAATATATAAACAATAACTACGTACTTTGCTTCTGTATATTATTCTGAATTTCACTCTGTGGTCTGAATTTTAGCTTGATTATTTCTCTGATTCGTAATAATTTACAATGATTGTGATAAACACCTTTTCGACTCATCTTTTTATTGTCTTATTTATGTTCAAAATTAATTCGCTTGTTATATATCCCAGTTTCATCAAGTTGAATATATATAATAGAAAGTTCCCACTGTTTGCATCAGTTAGTCCTGGTCCTGCAGGAGGTAAACCAATACCAAACAAAATTATTATTTCTCCATCTGTTATTGATGGAGAAATTCAAGAGAAACTGATCATCCAGAATTTCAATGCAATACAGTTAGGTAATTATCTCTAATGTTTTGAAATTTTGAAATAAATTTGACCATAGCATATATTGTATTTTTCTAGGTGATATCAAAAAGATTGGTATATATGGAACTCAAGATTTGTCTGAAAATCATGCACAAATGGTAGAATTATTAAGTTATGCTTTAGTATTAAGTGGTAACCATGTTTTTACAAGTGGGACAAGTGGTGGTGGTATAATTGGTTTGAAAAATGCGAATAGTAATAATATTCAAGATTTCAGTGGCTTAATAGATGAGAATAATTCCAATAATGAATCCAAATATAAATTTAGCACCAATTTAAGTGTTATAAAAGGTGCATTACGTGCTTGTAATCCTGACTTATTAACGGTAATTTTACCACAAAGTTTAGCTCGCCAGCCTTATGATATGCAAGTGTTATTAGGTCGAGTGGCCAATTTAATTCAAAATCCACAAAATGATGAGATGGATTTTAAAGATGCTGCTAATTTATGTAATTTAAAAATATTATCATATGTTGACAAAGTGATGGTATTTGTATATCATGACTCAACAACTATTCTAAGTTCATTGGAAGATATTGGTGAAAATGTTGAAGTCATAAAATTCTATTTGGACTAATTATAATGGCTACAAAAAAATCAATAAACTTAATAAATTCTTAATAAATAATAATAATAACAATAATAATAATAATAATAATAATAATAATAATAATTATAATAATAATAATAATAATAATATCTATAAAGCTAGTAATCGCTATAATAAATTCATTTATATTCAAATATATTTTATATTTTAATGACAATTACTTCTCGATATAGTTTTCCCTGCAATAATATTGTTTCATGTCGCTAACTAAAAACTAACAAAACTATCAATAAATTTAATATAATGCTTGACAACGACTTGAAAAATAATACTACTTGTTGTGATTGAATTGGTGAATATTTAATAACCCTGTCACTGTAAATGACATTATAACAGAAGTTTTGTTCATAATGAACCCTTTTTAATATGAAATCGTAAATAATTAATTAAATGCAACTATAACAATCTATTGATCCTTTCCAACCCTTCCTTCGAGGGCTTTCTTAGCCAAACGAAAATAATCATACATATAACTAAATTGTTACAACTCATATGAAAATAGCTAGATAACAAAAAAAATAGCAAAGAAAGCTTTATTACCTTTTTAAATTGTTATTTTACAGATTGCGGTGGTGGCGTCTTAGATAAATAAATGAACCGCCAATAATGATCATTCATTCATTCATAATGATGGGGGGCATCATCATCATCATCATAAACTTTATTTATATTATATATGATATATGTGCACCATAACTTGATAAGTTCAGATTTAACCTGTATCTTTCCAAATCATTCAACAAAAGATTCAAAACTGTATAAGCATTACTGCTATTATATATATGCATAATGTGCATGTATGATGATACATGATATTAAATTCTATAAAGTAATTTGATTAGTATTTAGCGAGGAATTTCATTTATAATCTATTGACTGATATGCGCATTGCAATATACAGCCATTCTATCGCTCCGTCAATCGATGGAGTGTGTAGACGTTTTACTGCTATATTACATGAACTTGATCAACAAGGACACAACACTTTACTGTTCACTCTGGAAGAAGATCCATTAGATATTCCAAAGAAAACTGAATTTATTTCATTGGATTATATGATTTTTCCCTCTTATCCTCAAAAGAAAGTCGCCAGACCCACGTTCAGTTCATTGATGAAAATAATAAAAGGTTTAACTAAATTTAAACCGAATGTGAGTTTATAAAAAAAAAGTTTGTATTTAACGTTTGCACTAAGTGTTAACAAATCAATTGTTCTAAACATCAAATAATGATATTCAATTATTGTTTTGTAATTTAGGTTGTACATATTGTTTCTGACGGAATTTCATGTATACTCACATTAGCTTGTTTGATATTAAACATACCTATTGTTGGATCATTTCATACAGATATAATCGATTTAATCAATAATCTTGGAGGCTACTCATTTCAAAGATATTGTGTTATTGCTAAAGAATGGGTAGATGGAAAAATATTTGATTCTTGTGCTACAACTTCAATTTCATTTAAGGTTTGTTTAATAATGACATTATTATTTCCTATATCGAATTAATAACAATATTGAATTTGTTATTATTATATCTCATCATATTTTGCATATTAATATTTAATATTGATTTCTTATTTTTATTAGAAAAAGTTATCAGATCGAGTTATATGTGATCATGTAATAATAACATCGGTAGATACCAAAACTTTTTCCAATGATAAAAGAAATATGTACGTTATAGATCTTTGATTAACTGCTTCCATTAGATTCTGATTAATTTATCGATTTTCAATTATATTATATCTTATACAGGCAATTACGCAAAGAAATGATGTTTGGCGATGAAAATGGATTTTTATGTGTGTATGTTGGCCGAATATCAACTGAGAAGAAACTTGATATTATTATTAATGCCGTTAAGAATCTTAAAGATAATGGAGTTGCTGCTTATATTGCTTTAGTTGGTAAACATAATCATATTTATTATGATAATAAATTGTTTTGTTTGATTTTAAAAATAATATTTGGATTATTTATTTAGGTGATGGACCAATTGCTAAACAATATGCTAAACTGCACGGTAAACAAAATCGACTATATTGTAAACCAAATTTTTTGACTCATTTAGAATTAGCAGAGGTAAGATATACAAGAAAATAAATATTATTTTATGTTATTTATTTCTTGTGAAATTCGTTTTGATTAAGGTATATGCATCTAGTGATGTTCATGTGTCAGCTTCTGAGTTTGAAACACTTGGAAATACTGTCTTGGAAGCGTTTGCTTGTAAAATCCCAGTCGTTGTTCCTTTAACTCAAGGATTCCAAGATACTGTGCATCATAATGTGGATGGTTTCTTATTTAATCCTAGGGATAGTTCTAGTGCTTCTGAGTAAGTTAAAATATGAATGTTGATTTTATTTATTATTTTCGTATGTTCATTCAATTTCGTATGTATTGTTTTTATCAGATATTTGCAATTATTGAAAGATAATAAAAAGCTATGTCTTTCAATGGGTGAGAAAGGTTTTGATAGTGTGAAATTTCGCACGATTAGTAATGTGGTACAAGATTTGATAAGTTGGTATCAGTATGGGATTGAGAAGAGACAGAAAAGATTCGGTGTCAACATGATTGGATGTGCTATCATGTTGACAATGGAAGTTCCTGTGGTAGTATTCCTATTGTTCATGTATGATTTATTAGTAAGACATAATAGTAACTAACCTACATAATTATAGTATTATAATAATCTCATTTGATTACTAATTATAGGTCAACTATATATTAAAGTTATTCGAGATAAAAGATAAGACTGAAAACATCGATGAATCAAAGAAACTTAATTAATAGATGATAAGTTGGAAAAAGAAAATTATTAGTATTTGAATGAGATATTATGTTAGAGATCTTTAGTTTATATTTTATGTAAATAATTAACCAATTTAAAATCTAAGTTATGACGATTATTATTTGTGTAAGTTAACCTCCATGATCAGATCAGATCCTCTTTACTATTAACAGCTAATTATATTTACGATTAATCGAAATAAAAAATAAAATAATTATTATATATTAAAATAGCAAGTTGTTACTAAAAGATGAAGCTTTTTTTAAAAAAGCATTATTGACAAAAAAAAACATATTATTCTTATCACAGATTTTGATAGTAATTATTATTCGGATTCAATTGACTTTTCGTATTTTCGTTCATTTTCTTTTCGATTTACTTCTTTTATTAGATTTCTTCTGTGTACCATTAATGCACAAGTAACTATTATTTGACATCCAAATAAAATCTATTAAATAAATAAAATATGAAAAATTGAGAAAATAAGCGCACAATGTACAAATTCCACATTACCTTCCACTTAACTGGAAGATTCTGTATCGATTTGAACATAGCTTGGAATAAAGCTTCTAAAATGTCAAAAATCTTTTAGCAAAAATCAAATAACTTATCAAATCTAAAAATCAACTATCCTATTATTTGATAGCAAAAATCAATTATAATTAATTTTAATTTACAATTCAGATCATCAAATTCTTAATATTTATTATAACTATAAGTACAAAGTACAAATAATGAAATAATGCGTTTAAATATGAAACAACAAATTATCAAAATCTCTTCAAAAGTGAAGTCTATCGATACAACATACAACATACAACGATACAGTACTATATTCACCTTAATTAACTTAATTTCAAATTAACTTTAATGAGAAATATCAACCGTTTATTTTGGAATCATAACAACATCGTTACTTATTAGCGATTTAAAATGCTGAATTTATCTTTTACCAAAGACTGTAAAACTGTAAATTATACCGGTAGTAGTGCAAAAAACAAAAACAAAACCGATGTTATTATTATAAAATATTATTTGTCATAAATTTTATATGATCATCTCTGCTTGCATTATCATCATTAATTATTTTAAGAAAAGTATTAAAAATGATTAATATAAAAAATACCGCACTGGAATATGTAAAAGCTGTAAAATTTAAAATCTAGTTAGTTACATCAAATAATCAAATAAAATGTGGAAGAATTGATATATTTTTCCATTACAAACTACAAATAATTGCAGCAATGGAATTACACTATTAAATATTATATAATCGTTAACTTTTTGTTGCTAATATATTTTATACTTTTTCATAAGCGCATCATACAGTACATTATAAACGGTGATGGGAGGTGCTGCATCAACAAATAATAATTTACCAAAAGAACTTGATGCAACTTTATGCAAATCCCTTTTAGGAGATAAATATGACGAAAAAATATTTAAATCAATGCAACTTAGTGGAGCAATTAGTCAAGAAAGATACTTCGATATAATAACAGATTATGAACTTAAATTATCTGCTCGCGAATTGCTGCAGAACGCAAAAGGTTGTGTAATTGATCTGACAGAACACAGAGGAATTACAATCCGACAGTTAATGACTGTTATGGTTGAAATCGAAGATCGATGTATAAAAGAATCATGGGAAGGAGTAAGATTTAATGCTATTACCCAAGAATGGTCATCAGTTCCCTTGACACCTGAGCTAGTGAATTTATATGATGTCGCAGAAAAAGTTATTAAGCCAAGGACTGAAGATCGACAATGTAGTTATGTTGAAATTATTGCTGAAGGTTCACAAATCCCAAAATGGTTCGTAAGTCACTGGTGGGGAGAGCCAGTTCGATCAATGATAAATTGTTTAAAGCAACATGCAGAAGATCGCACATTAGGATATGATAGTCCATATTGGATCTGTGCATATGCGAATAATCAATGGAAACTAACAACTGAAGTATCTGCAGATCCAAGTGAATCATCATTTCGCAAGGCGATGAGTTTGGCCGATGGTACCGTAAGTATTGTTGATAACAATTGTACTGTTTATAGTCGAATTTGGTGCAATTATGAAACATACATTTCAATTATGGAAAGTCCCAACGATTATATGTTCGACATGTATACAGAATTGTACTATAACTCACGTTTCAAAGCAACAGGACTAACGGATGGATTGATTCCGTCTGATAATAATTATGCTTTTGTTAAACAAACTCGAGATTTTGATTTTCCAGTTGATAGAATTCATAAAGCTTCTTTATTTGATTTTCGATCAGCTCAAGCAACGGCTCTAATTGATGCCAAGCATATTAAAAATACAATTGCAAAGAAGAATATCGATGATATTCCTGATGATGATCATCCAAATTATGTCAAATTAAATAATATTTTACGTGGTCGTTTTGTTGCTCCATTGTGGTCTAGATTACTTAAAAGAGGCTATGATATGGAACCATATTATCCAATCTTAAAGAATTCTGAGATTAAAAAATTAGATTCATTAGCATTTGAAAGACTCCCTCAATTTACTGACGATGTTGCAAGTCGATTTGTTGAAAATTTCCCAACAACTGTTCAATGCATTGATATTGATTTGCATGATTCTATTAACATTGGAGAGGTTGAAATGAAAGCTTTGTTTCGACTTCCTTCAATAGTTGAACACTTGAGTGATTTTAGTGTCACTGGTGGAGTACATGCCTCATTGGCTATTGAGACGTTATGTGATAATTTAAGAGCAAATGCTGAATTATCATGTCATGATTTGAAATCTTTGAGGATTGTTGATAGTAATCTTACTCCAGAGAATATAATAATGATTGCTGAATTATTATCAGATACTACATTATTCCCATTATTGAAGATTCTGACTTTATCAAATGATGATATTTCTCAAGATAAATCATTAAAAAAAATCTTGAAAAAATGGAATCAAAAAGACGATTAGAAGTATTGGATACATTTATTATAAGCAAAAGCAAAATTAGATAAGTAAACTTGTTTTTATTTATTTCAACAACTTGTTTATAAGCATTTATTTATATATCGTAATTTATTTTTATATATAAGCAACATTATAAAATTATGATTTGAGAAGAAAATATGATTTTTTTAATGGCGATAATATTTTAATATTTATAATATTAAATATTAAAATAATTGATATATTAAAATATTAATATTATAATTGATATCATAATATAGATTATTCCTTATAATTAACAAATGAATTTTATTTTATTTATCTGGCAAGAATATATGGCTATTGCGTTTTTCAAACAATTCATATTTGTTATTGTTTTAATATTCAAAGTTAAAATGAGTATTTGGATTAATTATTAATTTTTAATAAGGTTATTAGTATATAATTAATGGTTGATGAATAAGAGATTATTATTTGCTTAAAATTTGTACAAATTAAAAAATGTCGAATATTTTTGCAAGGAAATTATTATCATTATTATTATCATCATTTTTATTATTATAGAAATCTCGCACACATACAAGGTCATCTATAACAACTCTTGTTTAAATTTTGTATCACAATCATAACTAACATATATCATATCATATTATATAATGTCCTCTCACATCCTACATTATTATCATAATAACATATTCAATATATTAATAATATATTATATTATTACCATTTTCTATAATATTTTTTGATGACTTATTATTGAATTCTGAACAAAATATAAATAATTTCTATAATAATCATTTATACATTTATTATTATTATTATTGTTATTATTATTATTGTTATTATTATTGTGATGTTACTAGTTTAGCTAACTAAAAGACTAAAAGGTTTAGGTATTCTCGAATGTCGTGACTGTTTTGTCCTTATTGATATAGGGATGCTTCTGCTTGACGAAGTAACAGTCTTTTTCATTATGCTTTGAATTTCGATCACTGAAATTTCCGCAATGGATGCACGTCGCCCTGCTGGTGTTGTTACTGGACTTTTTGTTGAGTTGTAGTCGTTCAGGGTGTGGTGAATCACTGCGTAGTCGTTGGACTGGTGGTCGGTACTCAGATCCACTGGAGTACCCGGATTTTCGTCCGAATGATCTTGATCTGGATCGATCTCTGGAAGTTGATCGATCGGGATAATCCTTTCTTTTATGAAAGGACGTTGCTAATTGGAATTGTGCAGCATGTTCGATTTTATCCAGTGCTGCGAAGAATGCGTCCGACATCGCGTCAAGCATGTGTTCATATGTTTTTGGATATTGTTCCTTGGGAAGAGCTTTAAGATGATTCCCAATAGGTGACATCTTCCCCGCTAACCGCTCTTGATCATTTTTAATGATGCGCAAGAGGAACTTGTGTACATCCTCTTCAATGCTTGGAGACTCCTGATTTAACAGGCCGTCTTTGCGGAACAATTCACGAATGGTGGTTAACAAGGTTTGGAACTGTTGCGCGTTATCATAGCGAAAGTTCAACTCATCTTTTGAAATTTGAGTTAAGTGTGGAACTGTCGGTACATGGATGTTCCGGTTCCGATCCATTTGCACATCTATGTATCTGAAAAATACTTTATGGACCAAAGACTCCCACTGATCCGTCTTTGTATAGTATTTTATGAATGGTTTAACATTCTCGCCTATTAAACTATTCCTGGTCGCGGTGCTAAGCATGGTCTCGTGATCGAAAATGAATGTCCGAAACCTCTTGTATTCACTATAATCGTTGGTTTCCGTCCACCGTTTATAATCGCTAACGTTGAGCAGAGTAGTTGGTTGGAGTTGTTCTCTGTGTTCCACTCTTGAACTTTGAGGGCTGATTTGTTCCCGTTGAGTTGTCTGCATGTCGATTGAGGAGGAAGGGCCATAATACGAACGATCATTTTTCTCCGATCGTTGTGTGTCTATTAGAGACTGGCTATGCATCGATGTATTTTGTATAGATCGAAATGGTGTGGGTTCTAACCCACTTGTAATTTCTGGAAAATGCTGTGAAGAGGGTGACCTCCCTCTTCTTATGATCGGTGAAAGTGTTTGTCTGGATGAGTGATATCGCTCATCACGTGAGCTCTTCTTCTGTCTCTGTCTCTGGACTCCCTATGCGGATTATAACGAACACTTTCATCAGGAGCAGCTTGGTAACTTGTTTTATAGCTACTACTGTTGTCACGTTCTCGTGAATCGTGAGTTCTTGAGCGCCGTTGTTCGTTTGAATTTTGTCGAATCCACGACGCATCCTCCCTTGTGTTGGTATCTTTCAACATCGTTCCACCAAGTGGAGGTTGCATTTCTCGATTCTCGATTCGCGCTTCCTCTTCTTTCGCATTTCGTTCCATAATGGTCTTGTAGCGCTGTACGTGATCGGCATTGTTTTTGTTTGCCTTATCTAGTGCGCGCTCATAACTTCCTACTTTCAATTGCTCTGGTATTACGATTGCGGGTTGTGGGAATCCCCACCGTGTTGTCTCTGGTAATGAAAGGTTTAATATAACCTTCGCATCGGCTTTCGTTGGCCGTCTCCAGCGACGCCAACGTGACAAATTGATACTGGCTGCCGCAGGAACCGCCTGGGGTTCTACTGTCGGTGCAGCAATTT
>VKHH01006466.1:0-19064 GCA_015144975.1 Epipyxis sp. PR26KG
TAGCTTTTTCCTCTTGTCTAGTTGCACCTTTTTGATTTGCTCCGTTAATTTTTATTAATTCATTCATTCATTCATGTCTTTATGTGCCTACAAACACATAATGTTTTTATTACCATATTTTAATTAGAGTCATTAAATAAGTGCAATAGTATAATACATTATCATCACCTGTTATAGTTTATAAGATAGATATATTTGAGTTCATAGATATATTCTCAACAAACTACTAAAAAGTATGTCTTTATGTCTTTATACAAAATGTTAAGAGTGATAGTTATCCATTCCTTCATATTTCTATTTCTTGGTGGTTTGATGAATATATCCTGTGGTCATTTGTGTTTAAAAAATGAATATGTAAAAGGAAACTGGGTATTAAATAATAATGTCACTCAACAGTCAAATTTATGTTCAAAAACGTCTTGTGCCGATGAAGCTATATCAAATACATCTATAAAATCTATGGCAATATCTTATTATTGCTCATCGATATTCCATAATAGACGTAAAAAACCCATAGACGCAGATGAAAGTATATGCTCAAATTATTATCTGGATCAGAATACAAACTCAGTCAGTATACCTAAACCCAAGTGTGAGTGTATTCCAAACAAAGATTCGCGATGGCGAGATAAATGGGAATGGGTAACTGACAGATGTGATTTTCTGTATTTTGAAGCAGTTCCATTTTGTCGAGCTCTAAATGGCAGAACTATACTCTTTGTAGGAGACTCTTTAACTTCTGACACATATGTTTCCTTGCGTGATTTGATTGTTGAAGGAGGCGGTAAATGCGAAAATCAAATATTCTTTGGTAGATCAGACTTCTTGTGGATATCTAGACAAAAGCGTAATCATGTGTTTAGTGCCTACGCTGCATTTCGGAAGCCGGATATTATCGTCATGAATGCTGGTGCTCATCTTGGAACTTACAATGAATTCAAAGACGAGTTATTACCAAACACGTTGGCAATGATAGACAAAGTAATAATAGATCTTAATAAGACTGTTCGATTCTTTTGGCGCACTAACTATGGTGCTCACGAGAACTGTTGGACATTTACTCATCCTATAGAATGGTACAATCTCAGTGCTCTTCATTCAAATGATCCCACCTATCGTATGAAATATAATTGGCAGTTCTTTCAAGATTATGATCGAGATGCTGCTGGTATCCTGGCAAGGAGTAATGATAAGATGAGATTGTTAGATGTATCTCCAGTGTATCTGCGTGCAGAGGCACACAAAGCCAATTTCACAGAGGGAGGTGAGAATAAGACTGATTGTTTGCATTACAAGATACCAGGACCGTTGGATCTGACTGCCAGAATCATGTATAACATGATGATTACAGGAGAAATGTAACTTTAGTCTAATCATGTGATTTCTCTTATATTTTTGTTAACTAGTATCATTTTTCTCATATTATGATTGGCATGTTAAGAAATTTTCGATTTGGTAGGAATCGAAACGATTACTTTCTTGTTATATTACACAAATTTATCATATTCAATTTGTGATATTGGTTAGTTACATTAATCAACACGAAATACAATATATATTTTGGGAATAATTGTTCTAATTTAATTGTGTATGCTGTTTTTCGTTTTTAAAAACTCTTACTGGTTGTTATTATTAAAAAATCGATTTGAAGCTTTACATAACAAGGATAAGCATCTCTGCTCTATTTGAAAGAAATAAAATAAAAAAATAAGTAATTTTTGCATATGTATATGATACAGACATACAGTATATCAAATATAATCATACACTTCATTATTCTGCTGTTCGGTTGGGCCACAACGACACAACAATTATTTTATAAATATTTATTTTTTAAATAAAAATTAACAATTACAAGAGAATTATAGCATTAGCAAATGGTAAAGATGGATTAAAGTTATGGTAGTTTAAGCTGGACAGGATTTATAAATCTTTGAAGGAAAGAGATTCGTAATAAAGCGTACGACTTTAAAAAGGATGAAATTTTTTTAACTTACAAAGTGACCTTTAAATCATGAACAGATTGATAATGAATACAGCAGTTTCGCTAATTTAATGAACACCGTAGTATTATATAATACCGGAAATGTGCATCATATTTTTAATTAATGTTATGAAAATAATCAGTCATTTTCTATTTCATTCTATACCCTTGACCAAAATTATTACTCTAGGGCTTCATTCGATCGAAGAATAAAATCCATTACAGCAGATTGATTCATTGATACACTAACACGCTAACACCAAACACAAAACACCAATGGATCTCAACTCTTTAAAGTCGCAAAGATATCTACCTCCTCAACTATCCCACAGCGATAGACGAGTTCAATCTATTCTTCGTGATCTTGATAAGATAAAAAGAACTAAACCAAATACCCAAAAGCAATATCAATTGGGAGAAAATTTGATTTACTATGTTGTGCAAAGTATAAGACATTATTTATCGGACCACCTTCTCCAAACAACAGCTATATGGACTTTAATTAATATATTTCGTATATCTCCAACAATATTTAAGAAAATAATGTTGCGTGCAGGTAATTATAACTCGCAAAATAAAAAGTAGAATGATATATGAATTGTAATCATTTATTTATTTTATACTTTGGTAAACTGAATATGATTGATCACTACATATTGCGTGGAAACGATTATAATTATAGGTGTAGCTTCTGTTCTATATGAAATTCTCAGTGCGAATTTGTTAGCTGGAGCAACAAGACAATATGCCAGTGAATTGTGCTTTTATTTGAGCACTGATCATGTATATCCTGACGCCAACAAAGTTCCTCAATCTGGTCCATTGGTAGATTATCCTATTATTTCCGCTGAAAATCGGTTTGAGTATAATACACAAGATAATGCTTCCTCTGCAAGTAGTGATTTGACAACTATTGTTGACGATCCTGACCGAAAACGTGCCTTTAAACCATATCGACTTGATGAGACAAATCTTCGTAAATTAGATACACTCTTCACTGACGCTCCAGAGTATTCTCACTTATATCAACCTAATCCCGTTTTCTTATCAAGTTATGGATTTAGTGATAAACTCTTCAATCAAGATGACGATGATAGTTATGAAAATGATGACAAAGAATCAGTTGAAAGCAGTGTATCAAGTCGAAGCTTAAGATCAGCACGATCTGATGATAGTCGAATTGATGGGGGCTCTATCAAGTCTCAATTTTCAATCAATTCATTTTACTCAAATGATATTAATTTTCACAAAAAATCATACACTCTTAACAATAATAATGTCAATTCGACCGGTAATAACAGACCACATACAACAGACTATCAGAAAAGTCGAGCTAAGCCTACTCCTAAACTTCTTGACCGACAACAAAATAACGAAGTTTCTGAATTAAGTGGTATGAACACTTCATCTTTCGAACTAAAAATGCAAAAATCATCTACCGTGTCTTTTTCTGACGTAGCACATCAACGTTCTATTGCATATTCACCTCAATCGTCGATGATTCGCTTACATACTACTGGTAGTCAAAACATTGGTTCAACTGCTTTTGAAACAAGAGATACCTTTACATCAAGTAAAAGCAACCAATCAAAATATCCTATCAATAATAATAGTCTTTTAGAAATTAATAATAATAATTACCGCCCCAAAACGGTTTCGAATGAATATACGAGAAATAATCACTTTAAAATCGGTGGTCAGTCATCCAGATTGTTTCATGCCACAAGATTAGAAGATGACGATTCAGTCAATTCAGGCAACAGTCACGAATTTTTCCCCAATGACACAATAGCTTCTCCAACCCCAATGACTCAATCAATGTTAATTGGATTTCATGATAGTGTTGATACAAATCAACTGCCGTCAAAAGAAAATGATAATAATATCAAATCAAAAGCTAAGCATCATATGCATTCCATGTCAGTATCGTTAGGAGCTATGCAATCGGTTAGAGAAGCACAAAAACAATTAACAAATGAGAAGCTTTCAAATTTTGGAGTTACAGAATTCTTAGCTCAATTAGATCCACTTGCATTGAGTGAGAGTGTTAATATAAATAAGATGAAGCGATTCGATACAATGTCGATTGACTCGCAATTGGCAGAAGAATATGATGAAGATATGGTAATACCGGATGTTGATGCTGATGACTTAAATGATGGTGCGGAGAATATAATAAAAAGACAAAAAATAAGAGCGGAAAGATTAGTAGATCATGAGTTTACAAAACGTTTGTTCATTAAAAAGGCTACAACTGCTGATGCGCAAAGTTTGGTTGCCAGGATGGAGACTTTATTGGTCATGATGGATCCTGAGAGAACCGGTTATGTTACTTGGGAAAAGTTTGCTCGAATCTTAATTGCTTTGGCACCACAACACTTAGTTCGATCAGATATACTTGGTTTTATATCTGCACAATCAGATAATGATCAGAACTTAATTGACTATAATGAATTTATCATAAGTGGAAAAGTAATGATAATAGAAAAAGAATTGGATCCTGTGGCAAAGCTGCCTATTAAAGGTTGGTTAGAACGCCAAAAATTATTCACTGGCCAAACAAGCACGTATACATGGAAAAATCATGTACAATGGTATCAAACGAGAAAAGCTAATGCTCTTATATGGCTTATGAGACGTGCAAGTATTTCCTTAAATTATGCAATGGTATTGGAACGTGCATACAAATACTTAAAATATAAAGCGATACAAGGAAAAGCACTTACTTACCTCATTGAAGTTGGTTACGAAGCTTTAGTTGCACAAGAAAGAAGATTAACTGCGAAGAAAAATTTATTAAAACGTTGTATACATGCTCGAAAATGGGCTCAAACAACTGAAATAGCTCAAAGGTTTTTGAAATACACTGCCCAAGGTGTCATTAATCAATTAAAATATGAAGATGAAATCAAAGCACTGAAAGAAAAATTGAAAAAAGAAATAGTATTATTTCCTGAAAAGAAAAAACAAGCTAATTATTCTTCATTATTTAAAGTTAGTCAGTTACAAAAGCTTACAGTAAATTATTTAAAAGAAAAATCAAGATTTGCTTTAAACCATTGTGCAACACAAGATATTGCATTTCAGTTTTTATTTGAAACAGCAAAAAGAGTTCAAATTCAGTTTATTCGTAAAGAAGAAGCAAGAGATTGGTTACTTTACATTGCAGCAAAAGCTCTTCGACATTGTTCAATACAAGATTTTGCATTAGATTCATTAACTAAAACAGGTACACGAGCATTTCTTATTTGGAAAAGATTGGAAAATGATTTCGCTTGGCTTAAAAATGAATCAAATCGTGCTAAATTGCATAATGCAAAACAAGATGAAGTGTTAGAATCACTTGTCACATTTGGACAGTTTAAATTAAAATATATGAATGCACGAGAAGATGGTATTACTTATTTATTGAAACGAGGAAGAAGGTTGAAAAATCATTTAGTTCGTGTGAAAGAATCATTCGAATATCTCAAGAAATGTCCATTAGCTTTATGGAAAATGGAAGATGATTGGATTAAAACGCAAGCATGGTTAGCTCATCGTGGTAAACTTGCAATTGCATTAATTGAGAGAAAAGTAGCTGCTTTCAGAGTATTACAGGTGGGGTTTATTGTGAATCATACATATTGTTGAATAATTACATTTTTTATGGTTAATAACTCAATATTATATTTTATTTGATGAATTAAATTGATTATTTTGTTTTATTCTTTTTAATTATAGTTTATTGGTGCAAGAGCAACTATTGTTATGCGAAATATAACAATAGCTCATGCTGATTTGATTCAAATTGGACAACTTGCTAGAATGGAACGATGGAAAATAATTTGGGCACCTATGCCAACGAGTAAAGATCGAATAACATTAGAGAGAAGATTATTACTTCTACAAGATACGAAAAATGAAAATGAAAGATCAAAATTATCACAAAAAGATCGTTGGAAAATTGAATTACAAGATGCATTTGAATTAATTGCAACATCATTAACTCATCCTAATAATGAACTTGTTTATAAAAAGAAATATTTATTAGGTCGTGTTGGATTTCGTCGATTAATGATGAATGGAAGACTGCTTGGAATATCACCAGAAAATGTTGAAGAACAATTTGCTGCAGTTGATCCTGCTACAAATAATTTTGTTAAATTTGAAGCAGTATGGACCTGGTTTTATTTTAGAGCATTAAAAAGAGATAAATTTTTACAAAAACAGAAAAATAAACATTTCTTTTTCAAATCATCAAATATTTTATCAATTGATGAACGAGTGATGATGATTATGTTACGTGAATATGGTATGGATTTATTATCAGAGCCTATAATTATACCAAAATTCAAGAAAAAAGGAAAAGGTAATTTATTTGATGATGATGAAGAAGATGAAGATGAAAGTAGTTTACAAGACACAGAATTCTCTGGTGCAAATCTTCATAATGCTGAAATTGGTGCATTGATGAGATATGTTACCAGACAAAACATTGAATATATGTTTGAAAAGAAAATAGAAGAAAATGAAAATGATCCAAATAATGATTTTAAAAATGATGATACAATAAGTTTGTTGAAAGATGATGAAGATGCTACTGGTATGAATGGAATTTCAGCTGTGATTGATGACCCACAACACGATAATAATATAGAAAATCCAATAGAGTCAATTGTTGCGAGTAAGGAAAATATTTAGAAGTGCTCCAATTTATGTTTTGTGAAATTGTTTTAATTAATACATTAATTGGATATTATAATGAATGATATCTCAACAGCATCGTTTTTTAATTATTCTTTCCAAATATCTATATGGTCTTTAAAAGAATAGAATTATGTGTTGTTTATGTCTGTGTTAATTAAATTCAGGATATCTGATGATCCATATCACACAACTAGTTGCAGAAAAATAAGTAATTCATTCATTCATTTACAAAGGAAGATAAATGTCTCCAATCTTTCTGGATGCTGAAGGGCCGAGATTCAATAATTAGTTACTGTACTGTAGATATTAGTGTAAACTCATTGCGATAAAGCGGTATACAGCAGCAGTTTCGTTGTTTTGTAATAATTAATTAATTCATCTTTATTCCGGATTTATGAGATATGAGATACAAACATTTAAAGACGACTAACCCCAGCGAATTGTCGAGAATTGCTGAATTTTCATCAAAAGGAACATATTCTTAATCTTATTATCCATGTACAAGATTACGTTGCAAAAATCGTAATAGTAATTGCTGAATTTTCATCAGAAGGTACATACCGGTATTCTTGATCTTAATATCCATGTACAAGATTAAGTTGCAAAAATAATAATCGTATAAATAAAAAATAAGTTATGGGAAGTAGTGCCAGCACACTAATCTCCACAATTGAGGAAGAACTCGAACTATCCCCCATATTACGTGCTGACTTCGCAACTATTGTCAATCTATTGAATGATCGACCAAAGAAAACAGCTGCAGCTTTAGAAAAACTTTTGATAATATCATATAAAGAAAAGAATAATGCACTCATAGGTTCTCCTTACTCTGGGATTGTACCAGAGATCTCCCATGCACTTAAAATTGATACTTACCCACTTATTGTGAAAAAAACAGCAATGGCAATCGTTTATAATTTGACTTTAGCGAATGAAAATAAAGAATATTTAGGTAAGTCAATATTTTTAAGGTTATAACTTTCATTTGAATGAATTATTTAAATGATTTCTAGGTTCGAAAAGGTTAGGATTGGTATATGGAATTGTTCATCGTTTAAAAGATGAAGACGACGAAATATTTTTACATGCTTTGCGCTCAGTTCATAATTTGTCATCATGTGAAAGGAATAAACCATTTCTAGGTTCTGATGAATTAGGATTGATCAATCTATTAGTATACATCGCAAAAACACAACAACATGATGCAATAAATGAGGCAATGTTAAGCTTATGGAATTTGTCCAAATATTGGATTGCAACCATTCCTAATCAAAGTCTCATGTTAAGCTTAGTTAATTCATTACAAAGAAAAGATGAAGTAACGAAATTCAAAGCAATGGAAACCTTGTCATATATGGCTGAAAATGGAACAACTGAAGACATATTAGCTTTGTTAAAAATGAAAGCCCATATAACTATTTTACGCATGATTCGTGAAGTTGGTCCAGACCGAGTCTATTGGGATGGCATTGGATATATTTCAATGGCAATCACATTTCTGATGAATCTTGCAAGATGTCCTTTATCAGTAATTCCTTTAAAACGATCAGATACTATTAATTATATGTTGCCAATTATTCGCTGTTTATCAAATGGAGTGGAATGTATTAAAGCAACATTTATCATAATATTTTTAATTGGAAAAGAAGAATTAGCTCTAGAGAACTTGTCATTGCCTGACTTAGATTGTATTGAGCCTTTAGAAATGATCATACATTTACTCCGTAAAGTCGTTGAAGTGAAAGATACCGATGACTTGACATATACGATATTTAATTTGCGATTATTATTAAGTACTATAATAGTTCTATTAGTCAGTGATCATAATAAAGCGAAACTGTCGCGTACTCCATTATTAAAACTATTACTTAAAATATTGAATGCATTTATTAATAATGATCCACCTTATATTAATGTGAGAGGGATATCTGCTGGTGGTGGTGGTGAAGATCTTACTGTTGCTGAGCTTGCTATAGAATCAATGTTACAGTTTTCTTTCATCCATTCGTCTAATGCTGATCTGCAATCCCAGTTAATGACAACAGAAAGTGGAGTATTTTTAGTCATGAATGAAGTATCAAAAATGGAATCACTTGGTTTAGTCGCTCGACAACATGCAAGTATGCTTATGTTCAGATTATCTCCATTAAATACATTTACACATTCTAATCCAACGACTCCAAAGAATGGACGATTGAAGAAACATTCACCCACTAATTCATTCAGTGAATCAATGGAATTTAATCGAATCTCACGTCCGTCATCTGCTTCCTCATCACCACAACATCGCAATAATCAAACATTTTTTGGTTCGACTTCTGCTGCATCATCATTATTATCAACCAAACAATCCGATCTTTCTCACATTTTTCTGAGCTATGATGATACTTTATTAGCAAATTGTGAAATTGTATATGAATTAAGACATGCTCTAATTAAGAGTGGTTATGATGTATGGACCCATAAGGTATACTATAATTCTTGTCAATAATATTTTATCATTTTAATATCATTTTTAATATTTTATCATTTGTAGGAGGGTTCGTCTATTTGTAAGGCAAGTGGTCAAGATGAAGATCATGCTTATCATATCACAGCTGCTGCCATAAGCTTAGCCTCAAGTTTCATCATTTGTGTGTCTCATCAATATAAAGAAAGCGCTAGTTTGCATATGGAAGCGAATCATTTATTCCAATTATCGAAATATCGAAAAATCAGGATTCATTATGTCATGTTACAACACATTTACACTCCGTTATCTAAAAATATTCAATGTGATGGATGGTTAGGAGATATGGTCATTTCTAACAATATTTCTACTAAAACTGGAATAGTAAATAATAACTATAATAATTATAATAATAATAATAATAATGAAAAAGCAAAAGAACGAATTGTGCCTAATATTTGGTATCCATTATGGGATACATCGAAATTGAATTCAACAGTTGATAATATAATAAAATCAATTGGAAATACAGCTCGTCTTGAACCTACATCTACTTCATCTACTTTCTTACCATCATTCATGGTGAAAGTAAGTAGTAGTAACAGCTTAGACAGTAATCATAGTAATAATAATAATTCAAATGATAATAATCAAAATGATGATGAACGGTTTTCTGATGAAAAATCAATTCAATTACCAGTCAATAAATTAAAAGATTTAAATATTGTTTCAGTTTCTGATGATTTCGATAATATTCAACTCAAAACTGATGATGATATCCATAATAATAATAATTATTTAAGTAATTTACACTCAACTTCTCCTTTAACATTACCACAAATTCAAGAAGATCAAAAATATACAATCGCTTATTCTTATTTGTCTGATACAAATCGTATTCAAAATATTTCAGAAATGAATAAAAAATTACAAATATTAGGAATTTTTGAATCAGAAGATTTGTTAGGATTAGCATCAGAAGATATTATGGAATTATCATTATTATTTAAAAAAGCACAAAGAAAGAAATTTTTAGAATTATTTGAATTAAATTAACGAATGAATGGAAAAAATGATTATATTTGAATAATTTCTATGATTATTGGAGACATAATTTTTGATAAATAATAATAATAATAATAATATTAATAATAATAATAACAATAATAATAATAACAATAATAATAATAACAATAATAACAATAATAACAACAACAATAGTAATAATAATAATAATAATAATAATAATAATAATAACAATAACAATAACAATAATAACAATAATAATAATGATAATAATAATAATAATAATAATAATAATGATAATAATAATAATAATAATAATAATAATGTGGTTCTATTTTGATTCAGAAATCATTGGGAAACATATAAAAGGTTTTATATGATTATCATGTTAATTAAGATATTAATAATGTATTATATCATTTTAAATTTATATATATCACAATACAATGTTTTAACGTATTTATCGAATGGTTATGTGATGCTTGTTAATATGTAACAACAATAATGTTACATCAAAATAATGTTCAGTTTCACTATTTGTATTATGGATAATTTTCAGTTCTTACTTTTGTTATTGTGATAATGGTAACATTTTTTGACGTTGTTTTTAATTTAAAATATGTTAAAGATATTTTTTTGGTTTTGAATCGTGATACATTATATTAAATTATATTTTATTGAATTATATTAATATATATTATATTATATAGAAAATCATATCATAACACAATACATTTCCATGATCCAAGCTAAGATATATTATCATCTCAACTTATTAATCATCACTTGCTTCATTTTCATTTATTTTAAATAGAAATTTATGAAATAGCAAGTTGAGTATCATACCTGATGATATAATCCCATGATACAATTGTATATAGCAACAATGATAATAAAATGAATAAATGATTTGATATGAGAAAAACTAAATGAGCATTATACCGCTATACGGTAAAGTTATAATCAAGTTATATACAATTATTAAAATTATTATAATTACAGTATATTTATTCCTCAATTTAAGCATGTGTAACAGTATTTGCAATCAATTTGTATGTTTATATTTTAACTGTACATGTTATTTTCTCACTAAAAATAGTGTGTCACTTGAATTCGTTCCCTGCTACATCAGGTTTATTATTCCTAACTTATGATTCTTCTATTTTATTACAGTATATTGATTGTTGATACAATAGTATTACAATATAAAAATAAAAAAACAGAAATATTATTATTATTATAAAATAATAACACAAAAATCAAATATTATACAAATTATTTGTCTTTATTATTTGTCAAATTATTAAGACAAACTTCGAGTAGCAGGAAATCGAGGCGATTATTGTTAGTTCATCCATAGGATAGACTTATCGCCAATTTAATTTTTCTCAAATAATAACCACATCATGATGGGTTAAAAATGATCATTATTGCGAATGATTTTTTCAATAATTTTCAAAATCAAAAATGTATTTTTGCAACAATGATAATAATAAAATAAATAAATGATGAAGATATGAGAAAAACTAAAAAATAAATGAACATTATACCGCTAAACGGTAAAATTATAATCAAGTCATATATCATTATTATTATAATTACAGTATAATTATAATTTATCATTCCTCATCTGATTTCAATAAAAAAAGTATATACTGTACAATAATGAGATTGACTATTTTTATAAACAAAAATGATTCTGAAACAACAGTTTTCATCCATTCATTTATTCATTCTGTCGATGGAATTTATTATTATTATTATTATCATTATTATTGTGAAAAGATTTATTTTTGTTTTGAAATGGTGAATGAATAACATCATCTTTTTCTTCAATAATATCTTCATCATCAGAATCATAATCATTTTTAGATTTTTTATTATCATTATTTTTTTGTGTTTTTTGAATAATAGATTGTATTCGATTCATTTCAATCATAACTGAAGGTGAAGTAGTAGTATTCTGTGAATCCACTTGTACAGGATATGATGTTAAACTTGTGCCAATTGATTTTCTGACTTTTGCAGCATGTTGTTTATAGAAGTATGTCCATATATCAACAATTAACACATCAATTGTTAAGGAATCAGTATCTTCTCGTACTGCTGTTGCTAATTCTACCATTTTTTCTGTAAATGGTTTTTCAGAATATTTGAAAACTACAAAATATACCATAGCAATAAAACATATACCAAATACAACTCCTTCAATAGCAGCTTGTGTTGTACTAATTAATTGAACTTCAAAAGTGAAAAAACCTACTATAATTGGTAATACTGGGATTAAAACTCGTCCAAATAATTGTAATAAAAATATTAATAATTGTTTTGATTTTAATTTTCTTCGTTTCTTGATTACAACATCATCAATTTTAATTGTTTGTGATTTTTGTTTTAATTCTTCTTTTGCTTTTGTTGTTAAATAATAAGAAATATGTGCGAATATACAAGCACTTAAAATAATAAACATTGCAAATACGAATTTATCCATAATTGTAGCATATCCAACAAGTGGGACACTGGCAAAGATTGAAATATATAAAGCTGAAACAGTGAGTAATAATGTCACTGTATTGTCTAATCGTTTATCAGGGTCAGCCCAAAATAATATACCAGCTATGCAAGCTACTAACATGATTGGCAATGCTAATCTCATTAATATTCCAGTACTGAAACGGCCTAATTTAACTGTTATGACAGCTTGTGAGAATATTCTTGGTGGGTCAGATTCATAAAACTGATAATTAGGAAATAATAATTCAGTGAAATAACCATTATATTTCCATAATGGATTTGACATAATATTAGGCAATTGATCTTGTGAGGCATATAACTCAACGGCTGGATTCACAAAGCTTATAAATAAATCATCTTTAGGTAAAGAATAACTTTCAAATCGAATTTGAATATTATTAGGATCTAATGGATAGTCTTTGTAAGTGAATTGAGATTGACTAATCAAAACAGATAAATGTCGTGACCAATATACTACACCATGATTTTTTAATCGAAACGATTCTGCTGTTACTGTTACTGATTGAGCATCAACAAAATGAAGATCTGGACGCCAAATTTGAAGCGGATTGGAACCACTATAATACATTTGAGTTAATTCGAAACCATTGTGTGATATATTCGGATTTAGTACAGCAAATAATTGTGGCAAATTAAATCGATTGTCATGCCATTGTAACCGAAATTTAAAATCCATCGTGACTGTTTGTTGCATATCATCAACATAAACTAAGTTATTGAGTACCAATTGTGCAGAAACATTGATTGGTGCTGCTCCAAGACTACAACAGCCATAAATATAATAATTAATGGCAAATTATTAAAAGAAAATCTTAAAACTTACAAAGCTGTAACTGGTTGATATGGCGCAGAGGTAGATTCTGAACAATTATATATTGTTTCAACAGGATCAGGCAGACCTTGATTGTAAGTAACTTCTACTCCGCATGAAGGTATAGTTAAGTATTGAGAAGAAACAATGCCAATCGAGATAGAAACAAATATCAAAGAGGAAACCATACTATAATTTTGACCAACACTTTATTCTTTAGATAAAGTGTGTCAATTTTTATTTTATTGTATTTATTATATAATATTTCTTTAAATTTATAGTATGAAGAAAATATCAAAACTTTTTTCGGTTTAATTAAACTTAAATGAATGCTGTGGCTAATAAGAAAAGTTACACAGATTACACACGCATCAAGGCAGTAAAATCATATTATTATTGGATTATTGGTAGTTCATTAATTCCGCCGAAATGAATTGAATGAATGAATTAATAAGAATATGAATGAATAAGAAAAAAATAACAAAAAGCCCATATTGTAAACTTCCTCTGCTAGATATTATTTTAATTTTCGTCTTTTATAACAATATTTTCAAAAATAGTAGTGAAAATATATTACCGTTATACGAGTATGGATTTACAGTTGAACGATAGATTTTTCCTCTTTTTTAGCTTTTAGTTGACATGAATCAGCACTGACCAACACAAGTAAAAAAAAGAGAGACAAAATCGGGAGAAAGTAAGTAGGGAGTAAACAGAGTAATAAATGATACCAAGACGGCGTATCTAGTCAGTCTGGAGTATTTTAATTAAAATTTATATTGTCCCACGTCTTGCATTTCCGATTTCTATAAATAAATATTTGGTTTTCCCCTTACTGGGACTGGTTTTATGGGTAAGATTATATACCTATAGAATAATAGAATTCTTAGAATTTTTTATTAATAGAATATAGTATATAATATATATATTAGTTTTATATCAATAGATATATATATATAGTTATAATTGATTAAAATAAATGTTGGAATTGTTATATTATAGTAATATTCAATTGGCTTGGAAAGCCCTCGAAGGGGCTTGGAAATGATAAATAGATTGGTATAGTTATATTTAATTAATTTAAGGGGGTTTCAATTTAAGGGGTCATTATAAACAAAACATCTATTATTGAATCATATACAGTGGCAGGGGGGGAGCACATATTATAGAACACAAATACATCTTGGACTATTTGATAATATTATTAAAGACGCAAAATATGCTAGACAAGAAAAAGTTATTAATGAATTATACGGTAAATATACTAATGCATGTGAGAAAATTTATATAATTTATTCGGTGATAATAGTAAATGTTCTTTGTCCATTATTAATTTTATTTATCATCTCAAGATACAGTTGTATTAATTTAAATTCATATTCATACATCATATTATTTTCATTTTTTATATTATTAAGTGTGAGAGAATAACAAAATTAAATGGAACATTCACCACTTGTGAATCATTCTTTCTTTTTTTCTTTATCTTTTGCTATTAAGCCATAATTCATCTGTTGATGTTTCTTCTTCCTTGGTATATATTCCTTTTTCGTTGGATTCAAAGAGTAATAATATAATTTTATGTATTCTATATACTGGTATTTATATAAATAATTTAAATAATAATTTTTTCTTTTTTACTTACGACAACCTATTTAAGAATTATTGCTTACTCTTGAATCTAAACTTTTTATTTTTTGTATTTATTCTTCCTTACCATTCCCAAATAAGAATCACAAGCATATCTCATTTTTTGTTCCTATCATACGAGGAAAGAATGTAATTCAATGTCATTCGCCTAATATACATTTTGTTTAATAACCTGCATGCTACAATTTATGTTGTATGAAATCGTCTACCAATTTTTAATAATTGTTTAAAAAATAATAAAACTTTATTTTTATTTTTTTATCTTCAACACAATCCATGTCATCTAAAATAATCAACTATTTTTAAAATCTTTTGGATCTAATACTTCATTTAAAAATTCTTTATCATAAATATCAACATGTTGAATTACTTTAATTTCATCAATTGTATCATCTTCATCTAAATAAGAAAATAAAAAGATTGAATTTTTAGGAAATAATTTAATATATTCTTTTAAATATAATTTACAGAAAAATGATTTTTCCAATACCTACTTGACCAGCCAACATATAAACAATCTCGTTCTTTGTTATGATCTGGTAATATTTGAAAAGAATGGTCATCATCCAGTTCTAATAATCTTTATTAATTTTTGGTAACAGAAACACTTCACCAGTTTTTTTTATTAGATTTATTTTTAATTACAATAATTAGTTTTTTATTTTCATTAAGTTATTAACTTTAATATATATAATATATTAAATAATATTTCAAATAAATTCTTTTGTTAATATATTATACAAAAAATATCACCATCAATTAGTCTCGATGTTATTCCAAAATATGGTTCAGTCGTTTACAATATAGATTATAGCGGTACATCATATAGCATAGCAAATCTAATTTTGCTCCGTTCCGTTGTAACATTTATACAATTTATAATACTCATTTATCATATTTTAATATCATCACCTTACTTTTTATATTATAACTATTTCACTTTAAAATAAGTATTTAAGTTATTAACCAACTTTAAAGTTGTGTTACTAAGATAAATAGCCTTTAGTTAATCAAGTATTTGAATAAGTTCGAAATATTTGTACATCAGGACTATCACTTAAGAACCGGATTCTGTAAGAATGTGATATTTTTTTGATTTTTCAAAACATACGCAATATGATTTATTATTGTGATTTTAACATTTGAGATTTCAGTAATGATGCTAATAATCCACGTTTCGATGGTTCTGTTGCAACTTTTTCTAATGATTCGATTAAATCTCGCTTAGTATGACCTACCATATCTGAGATAAGGCTCGGACTATTATCATCCTTCGCTCGGACTAATGCTAAGATCCAAATCAAACAACGCTCAACATTATTATTTTGATACAAGAGTATAGCAATTGCATCATATACCCGATTACGAGTCATGGTAGATAATAACTATAAAAACAATTGTAATTTGAATTATATTATTATTAATGTTATTATTATTATTATTGTTATTATTATTATCATTATTATTATTATTAATGTTATTATTATTATACCTCAGGTTGAGGTCCAGTAGATTCCATAAGTCTAGCAACATCTTCAAGTGTACCTCGATCCAATACTTCACAGAAATCATTATTAATTAATGATCGATTATTATTACTATTTCCATAATTATTACTATTATTATAAACATTATTTCGATTCATTTGTTTATTTGATGATGATAATATACTTGGCAGCATTCGGTCACTAGTGGACATTGTTAAACTGCGATCAACATATCGATCAGAAAAAGTAACTGGTGGAATACTATTATTCTGATTCTCTAATATTATCGGTGATGGGATGTATTCCTCCTAAATATGATAAAAAATAAATATGATAAACATAAATAATCATCGAAATTAATCCAAAACATTATTTGAATTCGGCGACCATAAAATACTTGTAACGAAACATTAGCAATATTTTTAGAACCGAAATCATGATATTTAATAAGTATTTTATTTCCATTTCAAACAAAAATAATATATTAATTTGACAAGGTATCAGCAGTTATTTAAGAAAGGGGGTCTGGGGATCTTTAGAAAAACTTTTTACAAAGCCCCCTTTTCTGCCTTTGTCTATTTTTACAAGATCTGGTATTAAAATAACTGTTAAATATAATGATTTTGATTCTAAAAATAGTGCTTATGTTTCAATACATGTGATTGATGATCGGAACGAATTAAAAAGGTACTGGCGATGCTTTAAAGCTTCTAAACGTACCTTATCTCTCACGCTTGAGACCATCGCTTGTCGTAATAATAATGATTCTTTTGATGTATTATTATCTTGTTTAGCAGTTGCTATTTCACCATTCGTTGATTTAAACACAAATTCTATATCCGGTTCTTTATTATTCATCCATAATTTATCTTCCGCAAGTTTCGCTTTTTTCAATTCTTTTATATTTATTCTTTGATTTCTTGGTGTAGTTGATGCTTTACTTATGTTATTATCATTATTATTATTTGATAATGGAATTGGAATCGTTGCATTTTTATTTATATTATTTTTTTTTATTTTAATTTGATTATTTGATGTATTCTGTGCTGACAAAGGTCGATTTGGAATACGATTATTATTATATTTCTTGTCGTTACTGTTATCATTATTATTATCTAATAATGGATTCATTACATTTGATTGTTGTAGTTGTAATTGCTGTGTATTCCCAACGATTCCTTCTAAACTATCTAATTTTTCATATAATTTATATAATCCTTTTTGTGTAACCCTACAAACACAATCAATAAAAATCATTATCAAACAATATTCTGATAATAAGGTAATAAAATTGTATAAATTTATCATAGTCGGGGGATTCATCAATGACCAGTAGAGGTGAAATAATGGATGAGTCACACTATACTGATGATCAAACCTGGTCAATTCTTCCATATTTTTATTTAATATTTGTCTTTGGGTGGATAATTCTTTTAAAGCACGAATAACATTAGAAGCATTTCCTGTTAATTATATATGAGATAATTATTAATAATCGATAACCATGGGACTATACGTGTGTGTATTTTATCTCACCTTGTGGAACCATCGAGTTATTATTATTATTATTATTATTTTGATTATATTCTTCATTGTTTGGAATAATCTTTTTTCGTGATTCACTTTTATTATTGATTGGTTTCTCACGATATTCCTCTGGTGATATATCATTATTTTGAAGCTTATTAGAATTCTTATTATGATAACCTACAAATTAGAATAAGTTTAAAATATAATAATGATAATAATATCAATAATAATAAGCATATTGATTTAAAATTTAATTTCAGCCACATTAATTAAATTAATAATATTAATTATAATCAATGAACATAGGAACATTCCCAATTCTCATCCATTTTTTAAACAAAAAATAATCATTTCATTAATTAATCCAATTCTCTTATATAATTTATTTAGTTTTGGTTCATAATTTATGTTCATTATCTCAATTTAAATAATTTATTGTTGAGTTTATATTGCGCCATTTGCTAGTGGTAATCGACATGCACTGAGTGAAGCAGCGCAATAGAAGCTCAACATTTGTTAAATCAATCATAAACATCAAATAATGATTGTATGTGTTACATTTACCTTGTTCATCTAAATAGAGCTGATCTCCACCATGATTCGGTCGATTTTGTAATAAATTAGAAGCACTCACAGTTTTTGATTTCTTTAATAAATTGGCTTTATTTATATTATTAAATGGCTTGCCATCTATGGTATCTTTGATACGATCATCACCATCGCCATCTTCAGCTATAATAAATAATATTTATTTTAAAATGATTGCAAGAAATTTACTTCATCAAGGAAAAAAATCAAAATATTACAAATCACATTTGAGCAACCATATTATTATTATTATTATTATTATTATTATTATTATTATTATTATTATTATTATTATTATTATTATTATCATTATTA